>JAMXBB010000002.1:120998981-121252174 GCA_024138015.1 Lumnitzera littorea
TTAGTAAAAAAATTAATAGAAGGACCATCAATAGATGGGTAATCCCTCAAGTAGAAAATTCTAATATAAACCCGATCCATGTAGACCAATTAAAGAATTAAGGTTACTCATGAAAGATTTCCTCTGAACGAGCTAACTTATTGTCTTCATGACAAAGAAGGTTTTAGCATAAATTATTACTTGGGGTGGCTGATTGAAACATCTCTTAGTTTTTTCAGAAATTCTTATTCACCAGGATATACACTTG
This sequence comes from Lumnitzera littorea, assembly GCA_024138015.1. NCBI lineage: Eukaryota > Viridiplantae > Streptophyta > Magnoliopsida > Myrtales > Combretaceae > Lumnitzera > Lumnitzera littorea. The sequence goes on from JAMXBB010000002.1 coordinate 120,999,229, forward strand.
TTTCCATGATGATGTACTGAAATAGTTTACATGCATGATGCAATGAAAATTTAGATTCCAATGCAGAAAGAATAATGCTATAGTACCTTGTATAATTCATCACTTTGCAGCAACCCCTTTTGGTGAGAATCCTTTCTCTTGGGCTTGGGTTTCATGGCTATTATTGCTCTATCTTACACAATAGAACAAACAAAAAACCAATTTCAGATTAATTAATCAATGACCAGATTTCGATAGAATTTTCCATATATAATGTATTAGATTAAAAAAGATAAACAATTAAATGAAAATTTTCTACCGATATCTAATAATGTTTTTCTATAGTATCTAATAATCAGCCCTCACAATATAATAACCTCCTACATAATGCAAATACAAAGAATCATGTAGAATATCTTACACTTCTAAAAAGTTATCAGAAAACTAACCCCTCAAATTTATAACTCAGATGTGTAACTTGTTGTATGGCAAAAGTTCAACATTTTTTCATTTAGTTAGTATATGGTGCTTTAACCTTGAGAAAAGATATATTTATAGAGTAATATCGATTTTGCTGAAAATTCTTATGCAGACTTGGGTTTTTTATATATCAAATCTAGGATAAGAGAAGAGTAATAGTTTTTTTCCCATGCATAGCAAGCGTGACAAATATGGGGATAAGTGATTATGTGAAAACCAAGATGCCATAGCATAATAGAAAACACCAATTGGAGGTATTCCAATAAAGTGTTTTATCTGCACATAGTATGTGTGACAAATTACAATGTAATTCAATAATTGAACCCAGGAGAGAAATTTAATGAATCACGCATGGTGAGAACAATGTGCCAGCACAAATCAATGTAACATTTTAGCATTATATATATACTAACGGACGATACATCCAAGTCATGTGCGTAGAAAATAAAAAAAAAAAAATTTGGGATAAAAAATATGAAAAATACCGATAATATATGTTAGTAAAATCAAAACTATAATAAACTTTTTAAGAAATATTTATTACAAATATAGGTCAAATAAAAAGTATAATGAATTTTCCAAATAATAGCAAATAAAAAAATAGCAACCTTAGAAGTATGTATGATAGAAAATAGTAACTGTATAATTAGACGTCTCAGTTAAAAATTTTATGGGATGATTTGATTTTTTTTGGTAACTATAATATAAATATATTTAAAGATTAAAATTATATGATATCAAATTATTAGTTATGAATAGTTAAAATAAGATATTCTTTTTAATATAATAGATATATATATAACAAAGAAATTTTATTTTCTAACCTCAAATTTAGCTAGAAACGCAAAAGAACATTTCCGTAGGAATAAAATAAGCATATAAAGAAAAATACCCAGTTATTCGATGTTGAAGATACGTTGAAACTTGATGAAACCCAGATATTGGAATTGTTGAACAACTGATGAAATCAAATGAAAGGATATAACAAAAATAAATAATTAATGCCAAACAAAGTAACCGATTAAAACGCTTACAAGAAGCACAAAATCCGGACTACAGTTAGTGTTTTAAGAAACTGACTGTGCCCTAACTCCATCACCTTAAATGGTCATCTACATTTGGCAACTGTTGAGGTACATTTGTATATGCAGAAGTACACGTGAGCTCAAGCATCTGATTCGATGGTCAGTTTGCCCAAATCCCCATTTTATTTTCAGCGTGTTTAGCCTCCAAGTTGCTATGAGCTGAAGGAAAATATACTGTAAACACGGATACATGTCCGCAGCTTATTGGCTTAAGCGTGTCCCTACTAATTATGCATGTACATTATTTGATGGAATGAATTTTTATAATTATATATAATTTTCATCCAAATATATGTTTATAATTGGTAAGATATACTCGAGTTTCGAAACTTTAAGATAGCTCATATTTATTCCTAAACACTCAAGTCCATTCCGATTTCAAGACTAATCAAAACTCTATTATGAAGTATATTCTTTAATAAACGAATAATACATACCCATAAGTATACATACGCACTACCTCAAAGGGCTGCAATTTTTAAAATTATAACATGTAATTAAGAGATAATTTCTACTAGACTTACTTACCGTGGGCTATAAAATATTCTGCAAGACCTATTACTTAGCAAAATCTTATTATGAGCTAGAATGCAAGAGTGAAGCGCAATATAAGGACGAATACCAATGGTTTTTCTAAGCAAATGAATTATCAACTATAATTGCTATATGTATGTTGTATATGTGGTTATATATATGCATAAAGATAATGTTTGTCGAATAGCTTATATCTGTAATATATTAAAAAAACCTATTTAAAGTTTTAAAAACTTTGCAAGCTTTATAAAGTTACTAGCAAAAATATCTTTTGCTTCTAAAGGAAATAGGTAAGCCTATAACTCCATTATTAGAAAATACTTCGACATTATGGGGAGACTGTTATTAGCGGACTTTGGACAAGCTGACCTCCTCAAGGTGGGCTTGACCAACTCATGACGAGCCCCGAAGCAAAAATAGAAGCCTTACTAGAATAAGAGCAAAAGAGATATTTAGGATGAGCATTTTCAGCCTAAACTCAAATAATGAGGGATCCACAGGCCTCAACTACCTAATAAAACTTTGTACACTCGCTATAAATAGGAGGTAACCCTCTAAGTAAAAGGATCCACTCCTTGGGCTCTCTCTCTCTTCTCCCTCGTTTGTATAACCTGTTGATAGAATATTCTCAATTATCTTATTGATTTCAATATCGAAATGTATACAATAAATTCACCACTAGAGTCACTAATAGCTCACATTTACTCATCTTGTAGGATAATTCTACCTCTTACTTGTGCTACAGAAATAGTAGCATCCAGATCAAATCAAAATTAATATTTTAGCGCCCTCCATTTACAGCTTAAACACGAATCCATAACTAAAACTCGAACACAAAGCCAAATACTTCTCTTGATAAACAATTCCTACTACTCATGAGGACCACAACTATTAATTGGAGGTATGGCCTTGTGATGATGGCCAATTGGCTCTGTTTTAGCAGCAAATGAATCTTATAAGAAAATCAGCACCTCATGGTATCTCTTTTGGCCTCTTCCAAGCACAATCAACAAAAAAAAAAAATGTTTAATGTTTCATTGTTTTCAATAGGTTCGCTATTTGCTAAGCCTTATGTATGCACGCAACAAACAAGTAAATACATCTAAGTCCTAAACATATGAAATCTATGAATTATAAGAAGTATGGAGTCTTGATACATTATTGAATATATACAAAAAATCCATACCAACACTAACATTGTTGCTAAAATCTACGGTCCTTCATTATCACATATGAGTTAAATCTAAGCACTAAGTTTCGATGGATTTAAAAAATCAACACTCATTTAGTTAGGTTTAATGACTAAGTCTAAGTAATCTATTGGGTGTCAACTATTGAAAAACTAACTCTAATCTATCGGCTCACATATTACTTAATCACTAACTAAATACTAATTTAACTAATAGCTAGTAATCATTATTTTGCTAACTATGTATTAATTATTAGTTAACTATTTACTATTTATTATTAACAAACTCTTTAACTAACTTAACTTATAATATATTAATTTCTTAAATAAAAGTTTTTTTACACAATCAACCCTTTAATTTGAATAAAGTTGATTAAACCTACAGTATGAGCTAGTTGACTAGCCTTGAGTGGGCCAATTAGCTCCATCATTCTCCTGGTTGACCAACATATTATGGTTAGTTGACTCTCCAATTTATGGTTGGTCGACCAACTTTCTCTAGGTAGATTAATCATCATTAATAATTATTTTTTGTTTGTACTTTAGACTTCCATATCTAAGTTATACTTAAAACAATATACTCCATATCATTTATAATTCGTAACGAATCAAACTATGCATAGGTTCCATATCATCCTTTATGACTTTCTACAATTTTACAACTTTTGAGTTAAATTCAGTTCCATTAGATTTTCACGGTTCTTTAGATAAATTTCCTAAGTTTTATTCTAAGAAGATCTCTTTTCCCAAATCTTTAATTCCATACTAATTGGACAATGAACTGAAGATTACTGTAATTCCTACAATTAACTTGCTTTTCAATCCAAAGTATATGCAAATAATTAGAGATCCACATTAACAAAACTTGTACGACCTTCTTGATAACTTAATTAAATTCTAGACTAGTCTCTTTTTTTTTTTTATTATTAATGCCCTTTCTCATCATTATTCTATACTAGAAACCTTATACCATCTACTACAATCTCTTAAGTAAAGATTTTATAAACAACACTATAAAGCAGTTATTTCAAATTTATGATCTCATAAAAATGTAAACCCCTTAATGCTACGTTTATAAACAACACTATAAAGCGGTTACTTCAAATAAAAGACACGAAAAGATTGGATTTGAGACAAGGATAATAAGTTGTATGGAGGATAATCCCAATTCACTTCTCTTTTCCTTAATTTTTTAATTTCTATAATCTTTTATTTTTTATTATATTGATTAATTAAATTTATTTAATAATATTATTCTATTAAAACTAATTATTGCAAACTAATTATAAGTTAATGATCATGCATACCTTTTTAATAACATCTATAGATGCTGATGAAATCCAGCTCGTGCAATTAGCAAAAGAAACAACACAAGTTAAGTTTGCATAAGTGACAAAATATAGGTGATGCTTTTATAGTTTTCCTGTAATAATAACTCTAAATGTGTTCACATTCATGATCTCTATACATTATCCATTAAGAAATTGGAGTAAGCCCATATTGAACTCCCGGCCACATTAGAAGAATATCTTGGTATTCTTGAGTTTCAAATTATTCCTAATAAATATATATTTGAATATTTTTCTTTTACATCTTTATGTAAGCCTAGTATAATTTCTAATATAAAACCACCTTTTTTGTTTTCTCTCTAAAAGAAAACTTTTGCAACATTGGCGTAATAATAATAGTAGAATTTCTCACCACCAATGTTATGGAGGAAGTAGTGGCATGGTATATTGTTAACATGTAAAAATGTAAATGATAAATTCTAAAAACTAGATACCGTCATTAGTTTTTGCACAATAATCATTCAAATACCATTCAATTCTTGTCGATAGGCCTTTTTTAGCCCATTGCCCTAAAGATGCAGGCCCAAGTCAAACTTGCTTGATGTCCCCAAGCACCTCTTGGGTAGAAGCCCCAACCTTCCTAAGCAAATTGACCTGCTTGGGCTCAAAAGAATGATCTAGCCCAAACTCATGCACGAGTAAGCAATTAACATGTTAAGTGTCGTATACAAACTTAGGAAGGCTCTGAGCACTACCCCGACCACAAGTCAAGGAGGAGACTAAGAGCCTATGATGAAGCCCATAAGTTGCCAAGCTCCTTAATTAGAGCCTTGAGGATCCAAAGGGTCCACGACGACCAAACCCACAACTTAGTGATCTCTTTTCAACCATGAGATCTCACCATGCCAATTGCTCCATACTTAAGTCAAAGAGTACTTCATAGGAGGAGACCCAACTCTTCACTCCTCTTTCCCCTCATCAAATACTATGTGAGTACCTATTGTACAACCTAGAGATTTAGCAATCTAAGCTATGATGGCTACTCATATTGATGTGACAAGCTCTTTCCTTAAGATCCACCAACTAGTAGAAAAGAGCTATCCTTTCTCGTATTGACTGTGCCCCCATCCAGATATGTACGAGCTAATCCCTAGCTAACACATAGCTCAACAGGTAAGCTCTAGACCATATAAATAAGGCATGAAGCCTTAGGTGAAGGGATCCTTTTCCTTCTCTTTCAATCTCTCTCTTCGAGCACTCCTTGCTTACTTTCTTTCTCGGGCTTCTTTGCAAGTCCATGTCATCCATGATTGTTGGACCACCAAGAATGAGCTTGAGGACCACCCTGGTGATACATACTATCACCATTTGGCATCCACCGTTTATGTAAACCTCTTAACATGGTAAAAAAAAAAAAAAAAAAAAACTACATCCATCACTTCATGACAACAGTGAACGATTAGCAATACCGTCACTGCCACCACCATGAATGACTTAACAACTATTAGAGTTTGACCAAATGAAGGTTATGCTCAATCAATTGAAGGAGGCTAACCAGAAAACCCTCTAAGAAAACGCCAACTTACAATAGCAACTAGCGACCATAAACAAGTTAAAAGGCAAGGCCAACCTTAATGACCCTTTTGTTAGCTCATCGAGAAAACCGAGCAAGCACATTAAGTGCTTATTAACGCCTCCTACGAACCCGTATGCCCATGCGAGCATGAACAATTTGAGTACCATTATAAACACCTTATTTTTGCTTTCCCCATATTCCATTTTTAGTTCAAATACCCCTATTTTAATGAAAATGCCCCCAAAAAAAAGTGAAAAACAAATAAAAGATAAAAAATAGAAAAAAAAAAAAAAAGAAAACCTAAAATATTTAGAAAATCCAATAAAATAAAAAATAAAGAATAAAAAGTATCCTACAATGGCCCATTTAGGTCGATTCGAGATAAAAATAATTTTTGAGGTTCAAAACAGCTTCTAGTGTCAAAATAAACATATACAATTTAACCAAATTAGAAATTTTAAACAAAAATGAGCATTTGTTGAAAATTAATTTTTTCGACTAAGGTTTGTAGTGATCATTTTTGAAATTTTAAAAGTACACTTTTTAATAAGATCATGGCTTTAAACCCTTCCTCAATCGAATTTAAAATAAGCATTTTATAGCCATTTGAAATTTTGAATTAAAATCGAGCATAGGTAAAAATTGGGTTCATAATTTGATCAAAATAGATAATTTCAAAAATATTTTAAACATATATTCATTAGACTCTGCATTTTCTTCAAGAATGTAATAAGATTTTTGGAAAGTTAGATAATTAATCGAGTCTTGATTTACGTGTTAAAAAAGAGAGGGAAGAAACTAAAAATGGATCGATTGGCACAAAAGAGGAGGAAAAAGGAAAAATAAAATAAAATGAAAAAAAAGAAGTGGGAATAGGACATGTGGCAACCAAATATTCTACTACTTGTTGGCTTTAAGATGTGCCACATGGTGCCTAAGTTTGAATGCTACGTGGCACCGATAATTGGTTGCTACGTGTTGATGACATTAAGCTACATATTTGCCATGTGTGAGCTACGTAGCTCCACTTAGAACGAGACATGTGGCATCATCAATCAACTCTTTGACCCTTTCTTTTCTCCCTTCCCTTGCATACTTGACAAATAGAAGCTAAAGCTTCTAAATTACCATAAACACGGTAAGTTATACTCGAATATTTTGAGAAATGATAGTGATGACAATAATTATCACGAATTGAAGTTGCAAGGGGTGTCGGTTCAATTTCCAACAAATATGCAATGTAACATGGGGTAATTTAGACTTTCTGTAACAATAGAAAATGAAATTCAATGATAAAGTAAAAGAATAATATGGAATATGAAATTTAATGTTTTAAAATTTCTATTTTAAGTTTTAGGTCAATATGTTTGAGCTTTCTTTTTGTATTTTAATTCCTATAGTAACGTCATTTTCTCTTTTTATTTAGTTTAGAATAAGCAAAAATGTTATAAAGTTTATAAATAAATTCACTTATGCTTGAAGAATTTCTCCTTAAAGTTAGAAGTATTAATATATCAATAGGTATACATACCTATAACTCATATATATACTTGACTCTTATTTATTCATTTATATTTTCTTTTTTTTTTACTAATAATTATACACATTACAACTATCGAAAATGGGTGAATTAAATGCGATACAACTCATTGAGATACTAATATTTATTATTAAAACTTTCATATAAGTACTATTTCTAATATTGTAATTTGAGTCTTATAAAAAAAAATGGAGAGCTTGTTAATATTTTATGCTATATAAAATCTAAGTGACAACTTATATGACCCATGTTATGATACCAAAAGCCCTAAGATGGAAACTTATGGATTTTTGTCAATTTTATAGATTAATCACATGTAAGATTATTAGGATCCCTCCTTAAGGTGAAGAGGACCATTAGAATGTAATAAAATAAATATGCTAATAATGTAATAAGATCCCTCCTTAAAACCAATGCTCTTTAAATAGTAAATCAAGAAGATACAATTTATATAAGAGAACATATCTTACATAATATATTAAAACCAACAAAAAAAAAAACATTTGAATAATCAAGTCACAACATTCCTCTAAGACAAGTTGGAAAATAAAACTTCCTTAGCTTGTTTAGATAAGCTTTAACTAGTACACACGATATAAACTAAACAGCTAATTGTTCAAAATGGTTTTTACCATTGGTTGAAGTAAGAAAGAAGCAAAAATCCTTAGTATTGCCTCCCTTCATGAACCTCCCTTCATGAACAAGTACCTGTACATAGATGGAAAACAAATAACTTAAATGTTAAGGTGAAAATGTATAAAACCTCCCTAAACTTTAACTTAGATGCGGATTTCTTCTCTAAACTTTCAAAATATGATTTTTGCTACCCTAAACTTTTATAGATTAGCAAATAACCCCCATAACTCCCATAAACTTTGATTTTGATATAGAAAGACCCCATAAACTTTGATTTTTGTGTATAAAAATTTAGAAAGTATTTATACATCAAAATCAAAGTTTAAGGAGTTATTCTCAACTTAAAGAGTTATTTGCTAATTTATGAAAGTTAATGCATCAAAAATCATATTTTGAAAGTTTAAAGAGGCAATCCACACTTGAATCAAAGTTTAGAGGGTTTTTATACAATTTCTCCAAATGTTAATATACTAAAATTGATAGGTCTATTGTTTACTTAATTTAAGTAAACTAGAAAAATTATTTATAAAAATACAAATAAAAGTTTATACCTTAATTAAAATAAAGGTTAACTTTTTTTTTTTTTGTTGCTTAAGTTGAAAATCCTATCTAACACAAAATTTTGATCGTCCTATTGTTTGACATTACCAAATCATTATTAAAAAAAACACACTTAAAAGTATCACAAAAGGTATAATGAAACAAAAATAGTAATATAAGTCAAGAAATAAAGTTGCAATAATTAAGTAAATGATATGTTTTTCTCTTGAAAATTATCTATTAACTTAAGATCATTTAAGTCTACCTGTTAACAAAATTATTTTAAATTTCATAATATACATGTGCCGAAAAGGTAAATTGAAATGAAACATACCTTTTTTCTCTTTTCTTCATTAATTGATCAACTTTTGACTTTTTTCTCTTACATAGTGGATGTCCCTTACTTCAAATTTTCATGGGAAAAAGTATCTTATTCTTCGAATTAATTCCTCTCCCATATATAAGCATCTTTCAATTTCTCTTTTCCATCATCAATATATTTCATTAGAAACTTATATTTTTCTAGAGATTCTGATGCGATCTTTATGACTTTAAAAAAGTTCACACATAATTTATCAAGTGGCTCGTTTTGCTCGATTCTTCACCGATCTTTATAACAATTCTTCACATAAGAACGTTTCCTCTTTAGATCCCTTCTCCATCTTGTTAAAATAAATGGAGAAAGAATTTTCTCACACATCTTTCTCAATAAGAATTTTCACAATATGTCTACAGATTATTCCTTTCAACTCAAATAGATAACATGAGCATTTCACATCTAACTCACTAACATTATAGAGTACATTACATACAACTCTTTTATTCAACCGACAATCCTTTACTTTTAAAACATCTATAACTAAAAATATAGAGATCATACTGTCCTTCTTTTGTAACTCAAAATTATAAAAGATCATACCCCTAAACTCATCTTGAAACAATTTGAAAAGTTCATTGGTATAACTCTCTTGGAATTGTTTCTCAAAATATAAATTAGTTATCAAATTATATAATGAATTCAAAGAATCATAATTTGATTTGGTCTCCTTTTCCACCTTACTCTTTAAAACACTATGATATTGTTCAACAAATTGCTACAATGATGTCTTTAAATTCACGTAACTATAAAATAAAATAAAATAAAAAAAAGCATTCCTACTTTCACTTCTTTGATGGTAAACATGCCAGCCTAAAATGATTTTTTTATGAATGCAAGGACCCATTGATGATGGTCTAAGTATAAAGAATTCCATCATGCATATTTTTCAAGATTGTGCTCTCAAATCATTCTCAACCAATTGCTTTTAAATGCACTGAGCTCCAAAGATTCATGTACAATACTTTTTAAACGCTTCTTAATCATCTTGTATTGAACTAAACTATGCAATTTTTTTATAACTTTCTTTATAATATCCTAAAGACAAAGACGATAATTGGAATCAGGAAACACTTTAGCTACTACAACTTAAATTGCTTTACATTGATTTGTAATTATTCTTTTTAGTAGATGATCATTCATGCAATCTAGCCAAGACTTGAATGGCTAAATGTAGGTGTCTATATTCCTTTTTTATAATAAAACGAAACTAAACAATATAGATTACCTATGATGGTTCACACCAACAAAAGGATCAAATGGCATATTATACTTATTTGTCAAGTATATACCATCAAAAGATACAACATCGCTAAATGAGTCATAAGAAGTTTTTGACCTTGCATCAGCCCAGAAAACATTATACATGTGCCCTTCATCGTCTATGTCTATCACATAGAAAAAAATTAAATTTCTTCTCTACATTCAAACAAAATAATTACGAAGGGCCTCCACATCCCCTATGCCAAGTGTTAATTATCTTATATTAGCGATATAATTTCTACAATCTCTCTCTTTGAACAATAGATTTTCATAACTTCTAGATTCAACTACTAATAAATGAAAGTTCTTATTCAAAGGTATCTCTACTTGGTCATTTAGCTCCAGCCATCTCTTCAAATAAGAATTTATTTTCTTATGAGACTGTAAAAATTGTGACTTTCTTAGACTCATTAGATGGTTGTGATCTAAGTAGACACTTGATATGGTGCAAGTCCCATCACATTTAACAACCATATTTATATTAGCCTTACAATTACATTTAATTGATAGTCTTGAGTTAAATGAGTTTTTAGAAGTAGATTCTCTTTTTCCTCCTCTTGAACAAGCTAACAAAAAGTATCTTGCATGTCCATTAATGTCGTTTTTTTAACTAATTTTTTTGACAACAAATCTTTTTTTAAAACCATACCCTTTGAAGAAATCTCAAACTTCCTCTTATAAACTAAATACCATCCCAACTTTAGGAATATCAACTTCATCTTTAAGTTCAAACTCTTCATACTCAAATTTTTTCTATATTTTCATCTTCATCTTCTTTTTCCCGATCATACACTTTCACTTTTTTTCTCTAGCATGTTATTAATAATCTAAAAGGAGTTGTAAAAGGGACATGTCATATTCTATCAATGATATGAAAATCACCACTATAATAGGTATACATAGTTTAACAAAAAGGGAAAACACAAAAGAATTAGATGATATATATATATATAGATATATAGGATATACGTTATCTTAGATGATATATATATATATATGTATGCATGCAAATTATATAGGATACTTGTTATCTTGGATACATATAAAAAACACACACACAAAAAAGAAAATAATGAAGTTAAGTAATCACAGCATAAAATAAAAAAAGATTGAACGAAAAATAAATATACTGACCTTGAGTTTTCTATCTTTAAATCACCCTTCATTTGCTCTAGAAAAAGAATAAGGTTAATAAATTGTGAAAGTTAAAGTTACAATACATAGAAGAGAATTGCAAACAGACCATCCATATTCCATATTATTCTTTTATTTTATTATTGAAATCCATTTCTATTATTATAGAAAGTCTAAGTTACCCCTTGTGAGAATTTGTAGTTTACGATGCATAGTTGTTGGAAATGAGTCAACGTACTTTGCAACTTCAATTCGTGATAGTCGTCGGCATCACTATCCTTCTTGTGTATTTTTACCCGATTTTACCCACTCTTTGGCCACAAAAAATTACAAAAATATATGGAATAGAAAGAGCATGAAAATATACTATCTGGGCATGTCCAATTTCTAAATTTTTATTGGAGGAAATTTGGAAAAAAAAAATCAAATTCGGGTTACAAAAAATAGGTATATTTTGCACCTGATTTTTTTTTTGGATAAAATTGAAAGATATTCTTGCATTATGCCATAAGATAATCAATTAAAACATGCAAAAACATCCTCTAGAATCTCTTTAAATCTTTATTTTCCAAAAATTCGTGCAAAAGGAGATTCAATTTTGGTCAAGAATAGAGAAAATCGAGATAAATTCAGGAACTTACCATTATCATAAAACATTCAATCTTTTCCCTAGATGGACGTTTCTTGGCTTACTCACGACTTAGCACTATAAAAGTCTTCTCCATGCATTCATTCAAACACACAAGCATTAAAAAGCTCTCCATTACGTGTAATAGATAGTATCTCTCTTTAGGTGTTCATAATGCCAAATTCACTCTCTCTTTTTTATGTTTCTCATTTTAGAGGAAATCAATTTGAGATAAAATAATGAAACGTTCTAACTTCATCCTAGAACAAAGCCTAGTAAGTGGTTTCATTCAATTTTGTGTTAAATTGAATTAATATGAAAGTTTTGTAGGTAATTGTAGGGTTTATTTATCATTTAGTCGAAGTTTTTAGAGAATGAAGGAGGAATGCTTTAAATTTCTAAAAATTGACTTGGAGATTTCAAAGATTAGTATCTTAAGAGTCCAAAACCACTGGCCTTACCATAAAAACCGGTCGAATTGCAAACAACGCGCGAGATAAGTTTTCTTCCCTTTGTATGTTGTGTTACTTATTGGTTAAAAAAAATTAAAAAATGCAAAAAAAAAAAAAGAAAATGTTTTGATCTTGTCTTGATTTTTTTACTTGAATAATGTGTTTTTATATGATTTTTAGTTTTTGCTTGATAGTTAACTTTAATATACTTTATATCATGTTTAATTAATATGCTTAGGTTTTAATAAAGTAATTGACATATTTGCATAATTATACTTTAATAAATAATTTACATGTTTAGACTTTAATAAACAAATAATTGGCACAATTAGGCTTTAATAAAATAGTTAGCTTGTTTAGGTCTTGGTTAGTAAATGAATTAGTGACTTTTGCTATACTTTATATCATGTTTAGTTAATAAGCTTAGGTTTTAATAAAATAATTGACATGTTTACATAATTAGACTTTAATAAATAATTTACATGTTTAGACTTTAATAAACAAATAATTGGTATGATTAGGTTTTAATAAAATAGTTAACATGTTTATGTCTTGCTTAGTCGATAAATTAGTTACTTTTGTCATAAACATATTGAATTAAGTAAACTTGTTTTTGCATGATGATATTGTTAAAAAATTAAAAAAAATAATAATAATGCTCTTGTTAGTTAATTAGTAACTTAGCATGTTAATAATTTCTTTCTTGTTATGTTTGTACGCCTAAATAATCTTTATTGCATGATGTGTTTAGGATAATTTCTACGTTCTTTTTGCATGATTTTACATATGATTTAATTTGCATAAATAATTGGTTTTTAAAATAAAGGGTTCTTATTTTCTTTTTTCAATAAAGTTTTTTCTACACAAAGAAAAATTGTTTTCATGAATAAAAAATAAGTTGGTTTCTTCCAAAATTTAGGGGCTTCTTTGGAGTTTTTAAAAAATAAACCCAAAAATCTATTTTTTTTATATTAATAAAATTAAAGTGAAAAGAGTTTTCCAAAAGTAAAATGAACCAATAAATTAAATTTCTCATAAACTAAGAACTACGTAGGCTTGATTCTACTTAGCAAGTATGTAGGCATTTTGGGTAGCCAAAATAAATAAAATATTTATTTTTTTCCCCTTTTTGCCAAATTCTTTTTGTTTTCAAATAAAAACAAAAGGAAGCCCGTTTTACTTGAAAATTAAATTAAAGGCCCACTTAATTATTTCATGAACTCTTTTATGAAACCTTTGGATTTTAATAAGATAACTTCCGAGCCCATGTTTTCTCCGGTTTCTATTTTTCTAAAAAAATTTCTTTGGAAAACCCATGGATTAATAACTAAAATTAAGGTCCATCCATTCATGAACTATAATTTCACCTTTTCCAGATTTTAATTAGGTAACAACTCCTTTTCAAAACTTCTGTTACAATTAAAATCTTTTGTTAACCTGGTCTAGAGGTTCAACTCAATTCAACATTAACTAAAGTTAAATTAAAAGGCTAATATTATCAATCATGTGTTATTATTATCAATGTTATCAAATCCGAATTAACCTTTACGATTTAATTTGATTCGATCAACCCGACCATAAAATTGATTTGGTTTAATCCTTATTCAACATTAGTTAAACCGTTGGTGAACCTAGTTTCATTCCTTTAACCTTTGATCATTTCATATATTCAGATCAATCACTCGAGCTGAGTGTGACAACATTGACTATTATAAGGTTTTATTTTACAATTGTTTGAATTAGTTATAGGCTACAATTACCATAAATTAAGCGGTTTGATACAGTCGTGTGCTACTTAAATTTTATAGCATATAGAAATCTAATTATCTATATTATTAAAGTGAAAAGGGAGAGATTTTTTTATCTTTTTTTATTTGTCTAAATCGCCTTTTCATGATATAAATATTTCATGTTATTTACCATTTATGTTTTTACAATGCATGCTTTTATGTAATGTCATTGGGGTTATGGTTGACAATTACCTTAATTCACCCTTTCTACAAAAATTGACTACTTCTACATGTAACAAGTTTTATAGTTGTCAACATAATTATTATGTTTACAATGTCAATGTTATTACTAATTACAATACTAATTATATATACTTCTATATATAACAAGTTTTACATTTATCAACATAATTATTATGTTTACAATGTCAATATCATTACTAATTACAATACTAATAACAATATCAATGTTATTGCTAATTACAATACTAATTATATATCCTTCCTTTTCTTTTTCTCTGCAATCTGTTACTTATGTTGAGATTTCTATCGTATTGATTACATTAGGAAGAGAATGGACCATGAGGTTCATTTTCAGAATCTTCAATTGCTTCAATCCCTTGAGTTCTTCATTTAAATACAACCACTATGCAATAAATGTAAAACTTGCTAGGTTAATTATAAAACAAACTAAGAGTTTTTTCTTTTGATTTTTTAGATAATAGTAATTTTTCGGTTTTTCTATCTTGACATCTTGGATTATATTTGTTTTCAGATTCTCGATGATGAAATTGGATATAAGCCTCCATTCTCGAAATCTCTATGCAGGCTGCAACCCTGTTGAGTTCTTCAATTAATGTGTTTGCTGAGTAATCGTTCGATAGCTTATGGAACAAACTTTTTTTTTTTGTCCAACATAATAGAATAGATTTATAGTTCTTTTTTAATTATGGTAATGTTTTAGTATTTCCTGTCTTGAACAATTGTAGAAGCTGCCTCTTTTTTGGTATACTCTATTCTATCTTTTCATAATTATTGGGTCTATTGAGAAATCATGTATATAGCACGTATGATTATATTGTATGTATTGGCCAATATAAGTCTCTTAAAATCTTAGTTTTCTTCTGTAACAAATTATTTTGTTAGTGACCCAATTCATCAATCCCAAGTCAGCATACAGTATGAACCTATATGTAAAACAATGTAGATATCAAGATCTTGATTATCCGTATGCTTCAATAAATAAATTTATGTTGGGATATTCAAAATAATCATTCCAAATGTGTACAATTTGTGATTTTTTTTTTAACACTACTTCAAGATACTTTGGTTCCAAAAGGTTAGCTTTTTCGTACCGATTTTTATTTTATCGTGTTTTCTGTTAGTTTAAGTTTTCTTCAATGCATTTGGTTTGTCAATTTAATAGTTAGCTGTTTAAATTTAGTGTAAGGGTTGTGTTCTAATTTATTTCATTCTTTTTTATATTTTTACAAGACTCTTATATATAGATATGGAGAATGATCGAACGGTGATCATTTACTTTCAAAATATTCGATTTTTTCTATTATTCCCACCAAGCTTCTTCTACATTACTTCCATCATATTTTAAAACCAGAAAACTTAGTTTTTATCTTACATTTGAGAACCGAAATGATTTTTTTCCTTAAGAAATTTTTTTTTATAAACAAACTCAGGCCATCAAAATATCATAAAACATTTAAACTCAACGTCATATTGTTGTGTAACCGATTCAACTTCCCAAAAATAAATAATTCGTTATTTCATATTAATTGGTTGATATTTATAATATAATAATATGACTCTACATTTGAACAAATTTAAATTTGAAAGTGTTTATGAAAGGAACAAAATGCATTAACAAGTTGTAAAGTAATTTAAAGTCACAAAAATAAATATCTTATTATTACATAAATTATGAAATTACTCTAATATATTTAAAATATATACAATTAACGTTTAAGCCAATAGGGATTTACTTTTAATTTCCGCTCTTCTAGAGTGGTATCTCACTAATGGCTTGGATCCCACCACCCACACCCCCCATCCCCCCAGCAGAAGGAGGCCTTTTTTGCTTAAAATTAAATTATTTATAGGAATTGAAAAATATCATTAATGATAAATAGAACAACGTAATCAAGTGTAATAAATGTAAATACAAATTATGAAAAGGTAAAATTTTGAAATTATAATTCATAATACTTCTACACATTTGTTGTTATAATATCATGAATTATTTTTATTGTTGCCATTAGGTTTGTGGTACTTGTGCATGCATTCGTTGCACACACCTATTATATATCTATATTATTAATGCCAAAAGTTTTTAATAACTATAGATAATTACCAAAATTTGGTGTTTTACATTTTTTAGAAAAATAAATCTCCTCTATATTTTTATTAACTATCATGCTACTTATTGTATAGATAGAAAATAAGGCAGTTAATAATGATATTTTAATAAATTTTTTTATGATAATATTTTACTTATGCTCATATTTCTCTCATTGAAGCCAACTCTTACAAACTAAGTACTGCACAATTTTCAAAATTATTTCCAAATAATTATCATCTCTCTTATTTTCCAAATTAGTGGGTAACGTGGTTATTCCATTTAATTTTCCCTATGATTACATGTGTTCTTCAACTATACCTATTTATAATTTATGCATTTCATCATTTGAATTTATAATTTTAAAATGTTTTAAGACTAAACTGCTTCAATCAAAAGGTTTTATCTAATTGAGAAATTCTAAAAACTTATAAAATTTTATTAGTGAAATTAAGAGTTTTAGAATTTGGTGGTAAAATATAAAAATCCTTAAAGGAGTTTAATTTTTTTTTTTAAGAACACACAATACAGATGTGCGGTACACTAACTACCTTAAAAGAAAATATCCAAACTTAATATATGTAAAAATATAAACTACTGAGGCAGCTATAATTAAACCTCTCTTGTTTTTCATATCTTGATTTGCCAGTATAAGTTTCTTTATCTAAAGTGACAAGTAAAAATTGCCAAAGTTGAAGAAGATTTACTTAATTTCTAAAAAAAAACATTAATTTTCATGAGATAAGTAGCATACAATTTGAAGAGATTGTTGAAGGAAAAGAATTGATAAAAAATTAATTTTTAGAAGATCTAATAATAAAAGCAATCTATTGCATTTAAATATTATAGATAACTAATAGTTTTGTTGCAATAAGAGAATACTTTAATATTTTAGCTTAATACTTAACAAATCACATATTCTTGGTCTCATATATGTACAAGATTTAATACAAAAGCCTTTGTTCAATCTATATCCCCTTTAATAAACTTTGTAACTTTAGTATTATTTTTTATATTATATTTTTAATGAATAGAGTTTTCCATTACCAAAATTTTTTTTTTTAAATTATAGGTGTGTTGAATGTGCAAGGAGTTCCAAAACTCCCTTTTTCTTTTTCCCCCCTATTCTAGATAAGAGGGGTATAAAGTACTCTTACATATTAGGGGATAAAATATATTTAAAAAATGTCAATAAATTTAATGTATTATTTTTTTTAAATTATTATTATTGGCACACATATCGTGGGTGTACATTTACTAAGTAATTTGAACTAGATGTGCATAGTTATCTATCTATATATTGCATATAAAGTAAAACAGAAATTTTAAGGTATCAAACCTGGTATCTTATCCTATTCACGTAGGTTCTAAAATTTTGAAATCACCGACTTATCTTTTGACCTTCAATATGAGCCTTAAACTTATATCGTATAAAGACCTCTAGGAAGAGCTACGGGAAATGCAGAATAAAGGTGGGGATAGCTGATGATCCATGAGAATTTGATCTCCTACTGTGTAAAAGTGCTAATAAATTGGGCCCCAATCTTGCTGATAGTGTTGGGCTCCTCCATTTTGGCCTTTTTTTTTTTTCTTTTTTTAGTGTTTGTAAATGATAAGAATGTATTTAATAATATTAGGGATGAACGGATAATTCTACTATATAGATACTAATAAGAACATATTCTATCGAATAGATTTCTAATGATTATTCAAAAGTACATAATAGATTGTAAGTATAGATTTTTCAAAACATACTTTCATAGGATGAGAAACGAGTAAGAGTCCTTCTTATCTTATGCCCATCCTAAAACTTATAATCTAAGGTATAAAAAGTATAAGTTTCAAAATATCTTATATTTACTTTATAAAAAATTATTAAATAAGTTTAATAAATAAAAATATTTTATTTTTCAATAAATAAATGAGTTAGTAAATAAAAATAAAAAATAAAAAATAAAAAGCGCAAACCCATAAGTTAATAAACTTAAGCAGCTATACTTAATGCGACCTCTCTCACTTTTAGTTCATTTTTCATTCCCTTATTCTTTCACATTTTCCTCCATAAATCTATACTTTCCATTTTTTCCCCTTATTATTTTCCATTTGCTAGGTAAAGATCACATAAATTTGAAATAATGCATCTAGGAAAAATTATCTTTTTCTTTTTTTTTACAAATTTTGTTTCAAGTGCTATAATGTTTTATATGAGAAGAAAACTTATAATACTATATATAAATTACTTTTTAATATCAAATAAACTTAAAATTTATAGAAAAAAAAGAAGAAAATAAAAGTTACAAGTTCCATAAGTTACTGTATACCTTATAGATTTTGTAGGGTGTAGGTTTTGAGGGTGATTCGATAGTTTTTTAGGATAAGTTTTGGAACGGTAAGTTTTGATTCCAAAATTTTGGAACTTACACCTTAGAAAGAGTAGTGTATAAATAAAGTCTCGTATTGATGTATTCTATAGTTAAGTGTTTCATATAGATTATGAAAAGTTATTATATTAATTTATAAAGTCATAATTGTAAATATCTTATCAATATAAATTTAAAACTTTTAAATCAAATGATTGAAATAGACTTATTAATATTTATTAACTTAATTATTCATTATTTTTAACTTTGAGATATTATGCATATCTTACTCACTTTATATCCGCTTAACTTTAAATTCTATGTTAGCCTAAAGATATTACGCTAGATGATGAGGTTGTACTTTTATGTGTACGAAGAACTTGGGCTTTATCTACATTTTCCAGTTGCAAGCCGTCAATGTCCATTGTAGACTGTTTAAGATATATAGAAGAAAATAAAATCATTTTAGAAGTAAATGATATCAAACTTTCTCAGAGGCAGAGAGAGAGAGAGAGAGAGATGAATGTTTGTTCCTTTATATGTATATTTATATCTACATATAAATAAAGAAATAAATGTATATGTTTTCCTTCCGTTATTATATGAGAAAGCAAAATAACGAACATAAGATCACAAAAAGAAACAAGATAAAAATTGACTGGAAATTATTTATCTACATGATCCATCCATTTTCAAAAGAGCAATAACAGTCGTGATGTAACTCTGGCAAAAAGAACAAATAACAAATGAAGAAAATATTAATAACGGAGGAATAGAAGCACACATACAACATCAATTATACACGTGGCAAAACATAGTCAACCTTAGGCCCATGCAACACCACTCCGGTAAAACGAGTCGTCTGGTCGACCATAGTCACAAGAGGACTCCTTAATGCAGCCGACTATGAGTCATTGGCGGCGACGGACGTAGCGAATTTTCTTTAGCACGTCATCTAACCGGAAAAAGACATGAAAGGGAAAAAGAAAAAAATTAAAATAAAATCACGCTATAAGAGACTGTTTATTGTGTATGTTCTTATTCCTGTAAAAAGTTAAAAACTGTTAATTGTATACATGGTTTGATTATGCACTACTTCCACAGTGTCGAGTGTAGTCTACGGCCTATCCGTGTTATATGCAGATATTGTTTTAGAATACATTTATCGATAAAAATTAATAAATTTACTCAAAAATATCAAATTAACATATTAAACAGTGTTTTATATATATATATATATGTGTGTGTATAGTTACAAATGTAGGGAAAACTGTTTAAATTATAAATTAATTAAGCAAAAGATATAAATAAACGACAGAAAACCTCAAACTATGCCCTGACTTTCACAACAATAAATTTAAGAAACAATACACCAAAATGCTCAGTTCGCTGTCATTAGATAGCGTCTAATTTTATCCCAAGGCATTAGAGCCTAGTAGTATAAAATACCATTCTCTTATTAAGATTAAGATAGAACGGGGTTTGATAACACCTTGCAAATATATATAATTTTTACTGAAACAACAGCAGACAATGTCTAGCTATAGAGAAATTGAATGCTTTCTTTCACTGCAAAACTAAAAGGTCCGGAAACTTCTCTGAAATTTCAGGATAGCTCACAAACAACTCTTAATGCATCCCTAACATTGTTAATTAAAAAAATAAAATAAAGCTTGGTAGATACACAATAAAAATAATCAAATCATCAGACACATATACAAGGTAAAATGAGAAAAACTATGACAATTCTAGCAAACCCCTTTTTTTGCAAAACCATTTGGTAATACCGAGAGAGAAACTCTCCAGCCAAACCCATATCATCCTTCAAACACCAGCAGAATCAAAAACCGAACCAGCCTTTACAACGCCCAACCCGAATATTTCTCACTGCCTGCAAAAACCGTTTTCAGCACTCGAAATCCACTAGGGGCCACCCGTTATATAGAGCAAGTAACGATGAGTATTCCTTTGGATGTTGCAACCTAATGTGCTTATAAGAAACAACAACAGCAAAACCTTTCAGTTTTATACAACAACAGTTTGTCCGGTAAGGCCGTCGTGAAGGTGCAGCGAACCATCTTTCATTAAGTTGAGACTCAAGCTCTTAAATCTCTCCCTAGAATATTGTCGGGATGCTTTCCTCCAATCAGTTCCAGTTTTCATCATTGCGACGAATTCATCATAACTGATACGGCCATCCTGAAGAGAGTAGGAAGAACGTTGCAGCAATTGAAAATGATACTTTAAATCCATTATACAAATCTCTAACCTAGGTGTGACAGAATTTCAATAAGGTCCCTTGAAGTAAAAGCTTAAATGACTAACTAACCATACGAAGTGGGGTAGTAGAACCTATAATAGCAGAATGATATCTCCCTATTAATGAAAAACCACGATCATTTCGCTTTCAATGCAGCAAGTTTTTCAAATCTAAACAACAACTTTCATCCTTTCCAAATATATCTTTTTTTTTCCCATCCTTTTCTGGGTCTGTATAAATAATAAGATGGAACTAGAGAATGAAGCATAGACTTGTAGCTCCAAGTAGACAAAACAGCTCTCACTAGACTATACAGCTAGTGGCAATCCCTAAGTAAATATACCTGTTGCTAAACTTCGAATATTATCAGGATACTCTTATACTCAATATAAATCATGCATAATCTTAATGCCAACCAATTTTGCATAACATGCATGCTTGTTACTAATAAATCTGACGTATGATGCATAACAGCACATCGGTGGAGCGCATAGGCATTGCACACTTACGTGAGAGATGCAAATATGAAAATGAGTTTGGCATGATTTCAGATTATTTCCATCAGAATGTAACTTATTTTTTTGTACATCTCCTACATATCTGCAGCTAAAAGTTTGGGCAGAAAGATGCATATCTTTCATCATCTTAATGACTATGACTTCATAGAAGAAAAAACTTTATCAAATTGTCATATCTGCCAAGAAAATGCATTTAAAGATTTGGCTGAATTAGCAAGAACACAAAGAATGAATTTGGGACCTCCCAAGAAGAGGAAACAAAGAAATGACATGCCGTGATTCTTGTAAAAGGAAAGATCTGAAGATATAGAAATCAAACCTTGTCTGTGTCAACTTCACGCATGATGTCATTCAAGACATCAACATCACTTTCACCTGATTCATCAACCAAGGCTTCTTGCAACTCCCAAAACTCGATATAGCCACTGTCATCCTTGTCAAAGAACATAAATGCTCTTTTAAAATGTTCGTCATTCTCCATCCGCTGCAAGTGAATCGTCACAGCAACAAACTCACCATAGTCCAGGACTCCATTACCATCAACATCAGCCTAAAGAAATAACAAATCAATTTCATTTTTTTCTTTTTGGTGGAAATAACAAATCAATTGATAATTGAAAAAACATGAAAATGTTAACTCTTCTCCATTTTCCAATCTAACAAAAAGGAATTACCTACCATAACATAATCTTTCTATTACCATACATAAACTACATGAAGCTTTCTGAAGAGGTTAAATCATCTAAAACAATAACACACTGCCACACAATGAATAATGCTATATTTAAGAGGAAAAATACTGCTTCTTCAGCCAAGAAGATTATTGAATTTTCCCCCTGGAAACAGAAGCAACATACCATCCTTCATATAAATCTTGATAAAGGAAGGAAAAGATTGTTCTCTATATTTTACTTGCTGGTGGGGTCTAAGCAATGAGTCCGTGGACATCTATAGTAGTATTACAGGCAAACCACCAGAAAGAAAACTCATACTGAGGGATGCTAAAAACCAAGGGAAAAGATTCATGGAGCCCCCTGAAGGACTTTGTATAAGCTGGAAGATGGAGCACAAGAGTCCTAATTTGGATTACATTACATAATCAATAAAAGTTGGCTGAAGCTAGCTTTCTTTTTTCTTTCTTTCTTTTTTTTTTTTTTCCCTTTTCCTTTTTGGTTGCAAATACTGGTCCTCAAAGTGTTTTTATTTAAAATTACAGAAGTGGAAAACATGGGGTTGATTTCGATCTCCCTTTCATCTTGTCTAAGCATTGGCTGCTGCAAAAATTTAAAAGCAACCAATCAACAAGAAAGGTTTCCATTGTAGTATCACTTTCAAATGCAGAGTCATCCTTAAAAACCCACCAACATCACAGCACAGATACCCAAAAAAAATTTTAAAAACATAAAAAAATATACCTACAACATTATCACTGAAGGATTCACAAGGGTTCAACCAATACTCAACCTGGAAAGTTTTTCAATGGAATAATTAATATTTTAAAACTCCAAAAATCAAAGATTCATTCAATTCTATCAAAAACAGCATTGGGGGCATAAATAGGATCAATTTCCAATAAATTTAGCAAATAGCATTGGCAGCATACAGTCAGAACAGAGCTAAATAATGTATGTGTTTCTGCTTGATTTCAGAAGAGGAGGGGTCTTCTTTCATGAATAAACAAGCATGCCTACAGTTTTAACTTTGGAAACTGGAAAAAATGTCCATAATCATCATAATGGAAGGAGAATCCTTGCATATTCCACATGAAATAGACATGAATCAGCAACACAAATAATGAGCTCGAAAACTAAATTGATTTACCACTTCCATCAGCATCCTAATCTCGGGTTCAGCCAACTGTGAACCAACTTTCTGGAGCCCAGCCTTCAGTTCTTCAAATGTCACCTTGCCATCATTGTCAGTGTCCATGAGAGTAAACATATCTCTTATAACTTCCACCTCTTGAATTGACAAGTGTTCAGCAATTACCTACAAGAATGAAGCATGACACAAACAAAATTAATCATAATCATGAAAATGACATTGACGTAGGGTAGTAAAGAGATTGCATATGAACTAAATTAAGATTCATACTCGCAAAGCTTTCTTCTTGAACCTATTCATCACAGAGAACTGTTTGAGCCTTGCCCTCACTATGTCTCCAAGTGGTACGTTTGAAGCTTTCTTTGCATTCTGTATCCAAGGATGATCTGTCATAAGGAAGAGATGAGAATTGGTGCAATTAACAGGAGTGCAAATTTTTGGCAGAAGTAACGAGAGCCATTTAACTATTAAGATATTTGTCATGACAGAAAAAGTCATAGTGCTGCCACCTATATGGATATCTTAATGATAATTTTACATTGTGGCAGTCAAGTAAATTGCTCAATGAAATCTGACTGGATGCATGTGCAATGAAACCATCTTTAATGTAAGATTGCTCTCCACAGAAAGAAGCCTAAGCAGTGAAATCAGATATCTAGATCCTCTTGCTCATTTCACACAGACAGAATTTGCACTTGAACATGACCGGTAAGTAACAATCCACTTCAACCAGATTGCACAAAAAGATCACAGGGGAAGCTATTTAGTATAGAAAAAGGTGACTGGAAAAAGAAGGCCTTGATGAACCTTCGTCAGATTATTAATGTTTCTCATCTAGCAAAAAGCAATAACCAATTTTCCTTCTTAACTCTTTCTTTAGTAATTATTTCTGTGTAAGCTTGAAAGGAAGATACATGGAACAAGAATAAATGCTTCCAAAAAAGAAAAGTTTTTAACTCTTGCACGGAACAGCAGTACCAACATAACTCATAAGAAGTAGTGTTATACAACATAAAAACTTAACTTCTTACCTTCCATAGCATTTCGAATAAATTAGGTCTCAACGGATGGAAAATTCTTTAACTACAAGAAGTTCCTCGATCTTTCATAGCCCATCAAAAAATAAAATAAACCTAACCTAAGAAATGAACCGGTAGAATTCACCAAGCTAACCACTGAATTAATGGGTCAAAAGCTCAAAAGCCTGGCTAAGTACTTACCAAGCACCTGCTGAGCAGTCAATCGCCTTTTAGGGTCTGCTTCCAACATCTGACGAACAAGACTCTTTGCACTGTCTGAAACCTGAGGCCATGGCTCTCTTTTAAAATCAATAACTCCTCTTAAAATCGCAAGAGCAACACCCTGCTCAGTTTCTGCATGGAAGATTTAGATAACTAATTCACCAAAACAGCAGAGCCTTACATCATCACTACCTTCGTTGAAGCTGAAGCAGATCCACAACCAAGAAGAAGAAGCTACACTACTTGAATGGAAATAAAAGGCAAGCACCAGATTACCTGCCCAAAATGGAGGAACACCACATAGCAAAATGTAAAGAATCACACCAGCACTCCACACATCAACCTCGGGGCCATAGTTACGCTTCAACACTTCAGGGGCCATATAATAAGGACTCCCCACAATCTCTGAGAAACGCTCCCCTGAAATTGGTAACTGAAGCTCAATCAGAAATGGTTCCCACGGTGGCATAATACAAACTTCAGATTTATTCCAAATCAGGCAGTTAGTTGGAAACCAGCAAAAACCATCCACCTTACCGGGTTTAAAAAACACTGAAAGGCCAAAGTCGATGGCCTTGAGTGCTGAGTTCTCCTTCTTATTAGCAAACAAAAAATTTTCCGGCTTCAAGTCTCGATGCATCACACCATTAGCATGACACATTCTCACCACCTCAGCAATAGTCCTCACCACACCTGCAGCTGCTCTCTCACTGTAATGCCCCCTAGCCACAATTCTATCAAACAACTCCCCTCCCTCACACAGCTCCATCACCAAATGCACATTCTCATTGTCCTCATAAGTAGCCTTCAGTTTTACTATATTTGGGTGCTCTGGTAATGTAGACATTATTGCAACCTTAAAAAAATAAAAAAAACACAAAATCACATCTTGTTAAGACAACCGAAAATAGTAATTTACAGATGCCCGTCCTGTTTTGCATAAAGCATTCATATATCCATTTATATTTTCACTAATCACATACTATGCCGCATGCTGTTTTAAGCGACGATAACATATTATGGGGATAGGTTCAACCAACTTTACAATTTCACCGAAGTAACTACAATTTTCAACATACACGAACTACAAAAGAGAAACTTCAATTCAGGTAAAGATAGTCAAAGAGTATATCAAAAGCACTTGTAGCCAATTTGTTTTAGCTTATGACAACTTCTCATATTAGTTTTTCTTTTTCTTTTTCTTTTTCTTTTTTTTTTTTATCAACATATTTTCTTATCCTTTTTCCAAAATCCATCCACATCAGAAGCATAACCAAAAAGTAATTTTACATATTTAGCACAAACTAAATTAAACAAAGTAACAAAGAAAAGAACAATAAAAGGAAGAAGATCTTAAAGTTGGAAAAGAATATCAAAATGACACTAAAAAGCAAATTAAACAAAAAGCACGACATATAAATAGCATATCCCATACATAGAATGATAAAACTCACAAATCGTTAAAAAAAAAAAAATCCCATGCATGCAATCAATAAAAACATTAAGGACCTTACCCCAAAAAAAAAAAATTAAGGAGGGAAAAAAATAAAATAAAATAAGATCACATAAATAAATTCCAACAACAAAACTTAAAAACTTCAAAAGAAAAAGCATTAAAAAAAAGGAATATTTAATAAAATCTTAATTATTGTAATTAGACCAGCTACCTCCAAATACATGAATTACAATACCTCACGCCTGACATCTTCAATATCAACCGCAGTTCTCAACTTCCTCTTAGAAATAGATTTACAAGCAAGGGCTTCCCTAGTCTCACGATCAGTACACAAGTAAGTAATACCAAATTCGCCCCTACCAAGTTCACGACCCAGTACATACTTATCACCGATTCGTGTCCTATGACTCAGTGGGATCACATCTTTCAGTACCCGGATCGGTGCAGGTGAACGAATCGGGTCTTCTGAATATGGGTTTGGCTTCTTGGTCTTCTTTTGGGTCGTAGTATTAGTAGTCTTAGTATTATTATCCTCTGATTCCGGTCTAATGCATGCGTTACAGTTGCCCATTTGGGTGCTTAAAGGTTGGAAATTTGATTAAGGCTACGCGTAAAGGTTTGGTCTTGAAGCGTGCTCTTGGTGGGGTGGAGGCGGTTGGTAGGTGGTGGTGATGATGGTGGGAGGGAGAGAAGGAGGGAGAGAGAGAGAGAGAGAGAGAGAGTAGAGGGGGGGTTTGAAAAATATGAATGTAAAACAAGGACCATGGACTATAGTGTCATTTAACTATTTTAATATGTTGGTTTTTATGTTGTCATTTATTATATCGTTTGAGTATGTATATATTTTATTTGGTTACGTTAGTTTCCGTCAAATAAATGGAATGGTCGTACTATTTAGGGGAGTGGGTGTTCATAAAAAATAATTTATTTAATTTATAGATAATGTTGGTATGTGTGCTTTTTAATTTTACATATAAAATTTAAAATCTAGAAATATATTATATAATTTAATTTTCACTTGTTAAGTCTTATATCTCATATTTGAATTTATTAAATAGACTTGTTACTAATTTCCTAATTATACAGATGGGATGACAATTTTTCTTTCCTTCAATTTTAGGATAGACTTACAACTATTATGTAAAAAATATATATATTAAATAATTATATAACCAAAAGTTAAATATTTCATTTTTTATCATCCATAACAAGGATACTTTCTAGGTTTTGAATTTTAAAATTATATAAAAGATTTCGAATTTCAGATTATGATTTTAAGTATATTTACCTCATCATTAACTCATTTTATTATGCAAAAATGATTATTAACTTGAAAATTTTACATGTTACGCCGAAACTCCTAATTCTTCCTTAAATTATACAAATAGATTATTATTTCTTGATGTAACAATAATCATGTAACTGTTTCTAATATGGTAAGAAAAATGGGGAAATTTACTATATTAATTAGACAAGGAATTTCTAATAAAAGTGGTTGAATGCACGAATTATGAGTAAAAAAGATAAAGTCAGAGACAAGGATAATGGAAATGAACTTTTTTCAACTATTAGGAGAGTGGAGACTGTGAAAAGCGTTTCCTTCCAATTTCAATAAGAGAGCCTGAGAGCACGAGATAAGAACATTTTCAACGAGGAAATACGGTGAATTTGCAAACCTGGAAGAGTTACCCCGTTCAATTCTCCACCAAATTCCGAAAATTTGTTGAAATGACACTAAATAGATTATAAACGAAGTTAAATTATTTATGAGTTACAAACACTTAAATCTAAGTTTAAATTCTAAATTACTCGAATAATTGAATACAAGGTTTATGATGTTTAAATTAACTATTTCGTGAAACTTATTAAACTTAAGTCTAATATAAATACTACTAAAGCTTGAATCAAATATAGATATTAATATTATTATGATCCAAAGAAAAAAAAAATTTAGATAAAATGAATTTTAAAAAGTTTAATTAAGTCAAAATTGAATTTCTTAAATATCACTCTAAATAAAGCTCAATCTAAAAACTATATACTCAATTAAGTTTGGGAATTGTAATTTTGGGTTGAGTTTGAGCTCCATCTTAATATTATATCATTTTGTTGGATTTGTTTTTAACCAAACTATTTAAATTAATAGAATATATATATAATTTGTTTTTTTTTTTAAGATTAACTTTAAATCGGTTTATCTGAAAACATGCACTCTAAATAAAAATCTTTAATCTAACAAATTTATTATACATCGATTCGCTTTAATTATGGAAAATTAATCATTAGGAAATGTGGTAACTCCTTTTAACAGCCCGAAATAAATTGAGAAAATTTAATGGTGTATTCGTTAGTACTATTATTATTCTTGGAGGTAGGTTAATGGAATTTAATAAAATGGAATGGGAACGTCTTTTGACTTTGGAGCAGTGAACAGCGATAGACAGCTCTTGGATTTCCCGAACTAACCTTTGACCACTTCTTCGTGCTTCTTCAATTTGGAAACTTTTCTTGTTCTTTCTGCTCGTGGATTCTCTTCGGTTGGATCAAATTTGACCAGAGCAATTAAAATTAGAGGGGAATATGGAAGGAAAAAAAAAAAGACAAATACATTGCAGGCAGCACCGTTTTTTACGTAAAAATATGCATGAAAATTCTCCATGATATTCCTAAAAGTTAATATACTAATAAAATAAGAACTCCGATATATAATATCTCGAGCACAATATTACTGTGGAAGTATATAATAATAATATAAATACAAATAATCAGTAAATAATTATATAATTTTTGGGTTTTTTTTACTAGATCGTAATAGTAGTTTTAATAGTTGTAATAGTAGTTTTAGAAATTGCATTATGAAGGAAAGTTAATTACTTATAACAAATTAGTAGATTAAAATATATTTTTCATAAATAGGATAATATTAATAAAAATAAATAGATAAGTTTCAATTTAAAAGAGTGGTCATGTACCTTTTGAGAAATAGTCAATCTCAAAACAATCAAAATCAAATTTTATTTTCATTTTCATTTTAATTATACTCATTTTTTCATTGATCGACTATGGATTTTTTACCAATATCCATACTATTACAAGAAAAATTACATGTGCTAGCATTTCATGCTCTCATCAATCTAAAGCAAGACTCGTGGCACCTAATTCAAGTGTGAGTGATTTGAAAGAGTAGTTAGCTAAATTTTAATGGAATCCTTTATGGTAAATGAAAAAAAGATTTTAAGAATGCAACTTTACTTGCAAAATTCTCAGTAAGAATTGTTAAAGAATAGATCAACGCCAAGGTTTTGCATTTTAATTTGTGTTCACGAGATCAAGAAAGTTTGTGATTAATTCTTCACTTTATTTAGAATTACTCGATTCTAGAATCAATTATTCAAGATTTAAAAGTACTTTTCATGACCCATTTTAAGATTCCATATTTTCTACATAAGAAATAAATACAATTATAGTAGATATTTTACAATTTTTTTGTGCTAATTCCTTAAAACGGATGTTTAGCATTGAACTTTTTTTTTATTTTCATATATTTCATTCAATTATCCCAATTTACTATAAAAGAATAAGCTTTCTAATAGTACACATGTATGAAACAACTCAAACAATTTTCAACAAGGAATAACTTTGTGAAGAAACTCATGATTTGGTTTGAAGCCTTTGAACACAATTCTCTTCTTGATCAATTTTATACCTTAGACAAACCATCTATACATTCCATTTTTCAACATTCCTATTTTTCATCCTATCTATAAAAATCTCATTCTTCTAATTTTTTATAATATTTCAAAGACAATTATTATAACCCTTACGTTCATGCCTTGTATGAATTTTAATCAATAAAAAAAATGCACTTATGAAGATGAAGTAATAGGAGAAGAAGCGGATTTGGAGGAAGAGTGATTAGTGGAAGTCGAATGTAAAAATGATAAAAACTCGATAAATTTCATACTTGAGAGGACAATGTGGACTATATGGACTTTATGAAAAGTCTTATAGATAAAAACATTGTAATTTCTATTCCATATGCTCTAGTTAGTGAAAGTTGTGCATCGAGTTATAAATTAACCAAGATAGACAATAAAAGTTAAATTATTCAATTTGTTGAGAATACAATAGGTTATGATATTTCTTGTGCTATTTTCAAAAGTACTAATGAAGATAGTTACAAGACCAGTATATTGTACTTCTTTCTCGATGCATTAAATAAAATAAAACATGTATCTTTGTTACAATTTTTTATGAAACTCGTATAAGAAAAAATTTTTATGTTACTTTAATTAAACAAGTTTTAAGATAATGGCATATAAGACCTTAAGATATTGTAATTAGAGATTTTTAAGATCGTGCTCTTTCTATTTCAACATTGAGGATAAGGTTATTTTAAAGATGTGAGGAAATTGTTACGATTCAAGTATATAATAGTAATATAAATATAAATAATCAATAGATAATTGTACAATTTTGTAGAACTTGGTATTTTTTTTACTAAATTGTAATAATAGTTTTAGCAGTTGTATTAGGAGGAAAAGTTAGTTACTTATAACGAATTAGTATATTGAGATGTATTTTTATAGATAAGGTAATGTTAATGAAAGTAGATAAACAAGTTTCAATTTAGAAAAGTGGTCTTGTACCATTTGGAAAATGATTCTCTCAAAAGAACCAAAATCAAATTCCAATTCGATTTTTATTTTTATTTTCATCACACTCATTCTTTCATTGATTAACTGATATTATATTTCATACCAATATCCACACTATTAAAATAAGAATTATAGGTACTAACACACGAGTTTGTAAAGGGAAAAGAAAGTCACAAAATATATTAATTAACTAATTATTCAAAATGATAAATAGTATTTAAATAATTAGGCCCATATTTTGGAATATTTCAAAGAGTTCTAGTTAGGTTGGCTCAGCATAAAATCTATTAGAACTAGTTCAAGCGGTTTTAAATTTTAATCTCCCCCAACAGGCTCATATTTTCAACAGTTTTATTCAAAAAGAGATGCATTTTAAAAGTTTTATTGATAAATATCATAGAATTCAATCAATATTAGTCTGCTCTCTACTAACATGATTTAAAGATGGTTATTTATTACAAATCGTATAAATACTATCCGGTTATCAAGCTTCAAACAATCATGTGTTAAAGATTAAGTTTTGTAGCTTATAATTCAACACTTAAGAAAAAAAAAAGATTAAAAAAAGTTAAAGTTTTTAAGCTCCTTTGTCTATCACACAGGCGTGTAAGTTTACTGCAACTAGACATACGCAATGAGCCAAATCAGTCAAGAACTAGCCTTGAACCCCTGATTCATGGGCCGATAATTAGTTAAACCAGGCTCAATCTTTAAAGCTACGGACCTGTGCCAACCTTTAAGGCTACATGTACGTGAATCAGCAATTCAAGGGCTAATTCGAAAGCCTATGAATTGTGCCTTTTATTTTTTCAAATTTAATTTTCCATATTTCTGTTAATTACTATTAACAATTTATCACTTATTCAGGTATTTTTATTTTCTTTCCTAAATAATTTTAATACTTTTATGTGAACATATAATGACGCATGAATGATTCACTTTTATTTTTAGTTAAAATTTGTTTCCGTTTTGAAATAATTAATTTGAACCATATGAGCATGATGATGTTTAATTCTTAACACAGTTAGTTCCTTTATATATACTTTTTAATTCTTCCCAAATTTCCTTATCACTCTTATATGTATAAACTCTATTAAAGGCATGTTCATTGATGGCACAATGTAAGACATTTATAGCTATTTCATTTAAATCAAGTAATTTCCAATCATTTTCAATATAATTCCTTTCTTCATCACCTTCTATCTTAAATGGTCATTTATTAACTACTTACTATAATAATCTATTTTATACTTGTAAAAATATGATCACCCTACATTTCTTATGAGGATAATTATTTCCAATTAAGAGTGATGATCTATTTATAACTTACCCTTTCATGAAGCCTAGTGTGTTCAATACTATGATCTTTACTGTAAATGCAATTAAGCAATAAATTTAGAGACCTCTCTTTGATACCAAATGAAAAACTACACCAGAAACTCAAGAGAAGGGGTGAATTGAGTTTAATGCCAAAATTTTAATTTAATACCAATTTATTGATTTAAGCAACTAAGTGAATACAATATTGAAACAATAAAACAACAATTAATATAATCATGATAGCGATAAAACAATAATAAGTGCAGAAAATAAAAAAAATAAGGATAGAGAAAATCAAGCTCGGATTTAACGTGGAGTTCAGACCGCTACCTACTTTCCAGAACACACAATGCTTCCAACTGATAACTTCACACCATTTTATTAATTTCTCAATTCAAACTTCAAGAACCATACATATACAAACTTGATTATACAAGTTTCACACTCGCAATTCGCCCAATCTTGATTTTACAAGATTCTTAATCACAATAACTCTCAAAACAAACTTAATCTCAAGTATAGTGCACTCTCTCAAAGTTCTTACAAGTATAAATCACTTTGCATTATACTAAGGTTTTACAAATAATTTAGTAAATTAAGTATACAAGACAAATGGCAAGTGAACAAAAAGAATAATTGTAAATTTCTAGCTATATTTCTTATCCTTTAATTACCTAATAATTTGTATTTATAATCTCTTAAGAAAATCAAACCGTTAGTCCACTTCTCTCTTCATTTAATGCTCTGTAACAACCTTTCCATATGGATTAGTCGGATAGTTCAAGTGGTGTAAGCCTCACAACCAATTACTTAAGGTTCTGAATGGTTGAAGGATCCGATTGAACCTAAATTATAAAATAAAATTAGAAATATTAGTAAAAATAATCCCGTAAGTTTGAGTTTAGGAAAATAAGTAATAAAATAAAAGAATATAAAAATTTTAAATTTTAATTATATTAATCATTATTTATCAAAAATACGTAAAATGTATTTTGATAATTAACGAATTACTAGAGATAAATTATATGCACACTAAAAATCATAAAACAATCTAAATAATATTTAGAAATATTTATTTGTACTATATATAAATTTATATGTAAGTAGAAATACACGTAATTACTTAAAATATGTGAAATGTGCTAAAATAATACTAAATAATTAAATAAAATTCATAATTAATTAAGTAAAAATAAAGAAAAATAAAAAAATAAGGAATGATCCGGATTTGGGTTGTGGCAGCTGGGGAAAATAAGAAAAAAAATTAGCCAATTAAATTAGAACAATACAAAAGGCAAATTGGAAGAAAATAAGACAATTGTCTAATCAAATTAATGTACAATAATTCCCCAAGATCTTTATAAATACCCCAAATTTTTCAAAAACTCGTTTTGGATATCGGAAGCTTCAAAAATTAGAGAGAGAGGTGAAATTGAGAGTAAATTAGGGTTTTACAAAAATTTAGTAAAAATCCGTGCAATTGGGGCTTTTAAGGAGAACTCAAACTTGACGAGCAACTAAGAGTGGACGGCCATCACCACCATACAGTGGTGACAGCACCCAGGTAGGCTAACACACCCATGGTCACCGACGGTGGCCATGGGTGTATCGGCCTACCTGGGTGCTATCACCACTGTGCGGTGACCAGAGCCACCAAACTTAGTGAATTCGATTTCCAGCCCGATTTTATATAATTTTCTAAGAATATTATTTTATAAAAATAGTAAATATTCTTAGAAAATTATGAATTTTGTTATTCTGAAATATTTTAGTATGTAGTTTTTAGGAAAAATATTATTTTGATGAAAATATGTCCCGTCATATATAGTCTTTAAGAAATCATGCAAAATCGAGTATGTTTTGGTTTAAAAATAAATAGTCTTAGGAGTATATTTTTTAGCTTAAAATTTTTGTATAAACTATTTAGATGATATAAAACAGTGCTATAAAGCCTGTTTTCAAAAATTAATTTTCAAACTTTTTAAATAATTTTTAGGCCTTAAAATGATGCATAAAATAGGTAATTTAGGTTTAATTAAGTAATTAAATGGGTAATTACTGATTTGATTCACAATTATATGTTTTAGGATGTTGAAATCTGATAAAGTATATTATTTGCAGCATTTGGAGTGTTAGATATAATTATTAGCATATTATGTTGTAAATATATAATAGGTAAAAAAAATGAGAAATTTTGAGTTAATTTAGTAATTAGGTTCAAAATCTGATTTGGGATGTTATTTGATGTTAGGAGATGAAATTTGAAGTGATGGGAATATTAGATGTGTACATTTTGTACACATTAAGTGATAATGTGTATTATATAATTATGAGAAATTAATAATTACAAAAATATTGATTAGAATTGATATTATGATAATAATAGGAATATACAATAAATCTAATAGGAAACTTAAATTAGGGTAATTATATGAAAAATGTAAGATTTTCTTATAATTGGAGAAAATTCGGTAATTAAATTAGGATTCGGATGTACTACACGGACTAAAACACTAGTTAGAGACTAAAAGCGATATTTAGGATATCCGAAAATAATGTGATTAATTTCACATTATAGGTCGGAATGATTTCTTAAGATGTACATATAAATATTTAACAAAAAAACCGAGTTAAAAACCTAATTTAGAAATCGATGTGAAAACTAAAACAGAACTTAACACGATTCAAAAAGAAATATAAAAAACTTAAGAACTAGATAATTAGATATATTAAACCCTAAACAAAAGATAATAATAAGCGATATAGGATAAAACCAACCTATAATAGTTATATGAAAAACTGAAACCACATTTGTGTTATAGGGATAATTGGCAATGGCCTCAGTAAGTCAGACCTCGAGTGAATGAGTAAGGAGTCTAAGTAAGTTAAGATTAATACATTGCTATATTTTGGAGGCTTTAGATTATGCTTAGTTGTGCTTGTTAGATAGTTCGTTATGTACATGTACTTGATTATGAGTGATGCTATGATTTTGTTTATTATTCTAGCTTGTATTATATGAAGTGATCGATTACCCTAAACTGAACTTAACAAAGATATGACTTGTAAATATAAATCTAACCTACATAGCAACCCATTACGGGAAATCTAGAATTCTCTAGCCAAATGCCAACCCCTTCAAAAGGGATAGTACTGGATAGCACTGGATAGCATAATGGGTCCCTTTTTCATCTTTAGTCAAACTAAGTGACGGGTGAGGAGGTTACGGTAAGAGTGAAGTCAATGGTTCGAAGGTAGTAATGGGAAAAGCGATGTCTCCATTACACAAGCCTAGATTTAGTCGTGAGCTGTTGCATTAACGGCAACTCCTTAACTCGGATTAGAGGGAGCACAATTTCTCTAATCTCATGACGGGCTGAACAACATCGTGCGATGGCATTTGCTTAAATATGCATTATACATAATAAGTTGGCTGATAACCTTGTTTATGTTTGTAGTATAGATTTAAGTCCTCTATCCTAACTTACTGAGCTGTGGTTGCTCATATCTCTATAAACATCATTACACGTGCTGACTAAGAAGCGGCTTATAAATACTCTGAAACCAGCAACTGTTGGATCCTAGAGAGTGAGGAAAAATATTTGAAGAACAGACATATATTGTTAAGGTTTAAGCTCTTATTTTAGAATTTTTCATTTCTGAATAATATATTAATTAGGAAATGGATTACGATGAAATGTTATAAACATTAATTATAATAACTGAATTCTAGTATATATATATATTCTTAGCGGGTTATTTGTAGATGCCTTGTGTAGATCAAGTCTAAGATAGCGGTTATAAGGTCAATTTCTATTTTAAAATGGTTTATACAACGGAGCTGTTACTACTCTGCATCTTTGGGGCATGACAAGTGGGACCCACTGGATGATCCATTTAAATAGGGTCACCATTCGAATAGTCTTTAAATCACTAGTCATATGATCCAACATAGCTCACCAACCTATAGCAACCAACTGAACGATCCTAGGACAACTAGACATACGGTCCATCACTTACCATTGATTTGCAATAGTCAACCAGATGGTCTAGGGACAGCCAGTCATACAGTTTATCACCTGCTATTGATTTGCAGTAACCAACCGAATGGTTCAAGGATAACCAACCAAATAGTTCATCACTTGCCACTGATCTGTAGCAACTAGCTGGATGGTCCAAGGATAACCAGCTGGATGGTCTAAAGACAACCAACCAAACGGTTCACACCAGAACAGTTAAACAACATACACTAAGATAAAGTAAATAGTTATGTTTTCTTTTACTTCTTTCAAGAATTTCAAACTCAATTTAATCAAGTTATATTACATAGATATCATGCAAAACGTAGTGTTATAAACATAATTCAAGACCTTTATCAAATTAACCATGTTTTTATAAGATTTGCAGAAAGATTCATAATCAATAATTAATTTAACATAACTTTCATTGTTTTATTCTCATCAAAATCATACATAAGAACCTATTGGTTCAATAGAAAACTTCGAAGAAGATAACTGATGGTGATGATGATTGATGAAGCTCCTATTTCCAACCCTAGAGGAAATTTTACTCGTTGGTTAAGATGACTAAAAAAGCTTATATTTTTTGCCATAGAGGAAAACTTCACAGATATGCAACTAATGGGATTGGGTTTTGAGGAACTTTGATCATATTGTTTATGAAGGCAAATGGTGTATTTTTTGAGTTAAAATGAGGGCATATTGAGAATAAAGAAAGGAAATGAGTTAGAAATGGCAATTCCTTACTTAGATCTAAGAATGCCTATTGCCAAACTTTAAGGAATTAGGATTCTACGGAATTGCAATTTTGAGGTGCAAAAATGAAGTGAACATGGTAATAAAAGAACATAAGGAACGCCACTGCCAACCCCCCCCCAATAAAGAGGTAAGAGATTTATAGCATTTTCAGAATAATAATAATAAGAATAATACACTTCAAAATTGTTTGATTGTGAAAAGCACCATTCTAAAGGTAATTATGGTATGCAAATAGGTTAAACGGACTAACTCGACTTGACTTACTTTAGCCAGCGAGTTAAATGAGTTAGGCTCATTTAGCCCTTTGTTTAAATGAGCCACAAAATCTTAATCTAAACCTATTTAAAAAGCAAATTAAATGAGCCAGTCTACGAGCTAAAAACGTAAATATACTAAACAAGTTAGCTTAAACTGACTCACTTTGATATACGGGTTAAACAGGTTGAGTTTATTTGGCCTACTTTTTAAATAAGTAAAAAAACTTAGTCCAAACCTATTTAAAAACTGAGCTAAATTGATCGACTCGCGGGTCAAAACCCATTTACACAAATTTAATTATAAGACAATTAGTCTAAGAGTTGTCATAAATGATGGAATTAGGTTCCAATAAAGTAGTGTCGATCACAAAACTATTAGTGTTATTTAGAATTCAATCTTTTTCGTACCAAGTATAATTTTTGGTATATGTTATCACTAATTCGTCTTAGTAGTTCAACCTAGATATATTGCAAACTTTAGCTCATTAATTATAAAATAATTCAAAATTTATGTAGGAAAATCGATATTGATTACATTGAAATGTTTAAAATAAAAGTGACTAATATATATGCTTAAAATAAACCTTAAAGATAGCTCTTTTTTGTATTTCCTTTTTTTTTTTCCTTTCTCAACCAAATGGTCATTACCCTTTAAATATAGAATAGTGCTTTGTTCAAATTCTTTTTGGTCATTTTTTTTTTGGCAATTTCATTTTTTTCATTTCATGTTTTCTTTCCTTTTTTTTTTAATTTTTTGTTTTGTTTTGGAATATTTTATTTAATATTAATATATATTTTCAAACTAAGAATATGATGTAGCAAGTTCTAGCCAGAGTTTTAATTTTATTTTAATGATAAAAAACACATGTCATGTGGTTGATTGGAACAAAAATGCCACTTCATCTAATAGCATTTATATAACCAAGAGATTCTTACAATCAATTAGTCGCCTAAAATTGATTTTTCAAGTGAGTTTTTTATTTTATTTTTATTTTGTGGTAATGTTATATTTTCTTTTATGATAGTTGTGTCTTCTTTGTGGTAATTGTGATATAAAGTTGTTACCTAACAACTTTTATACAACTTTATGGTCACAGTGTATATATATATATATTGTAACTATAATAAAAAAAGTGATAAAAAAATTAATACCTATCGATTTTTTTTTATAATTTTTTTATAACACGTGTATTTTCTGATAACATTATCAAAAAATATACGTGTGCACCATGAACTGAAAATTGAATAAAAAATGCCAATTACCACCCCATTTAACCAAAGTTAGGCTAGTAGTAACATTAGCAACACAATGTCCAATTGGATAGTGGAATTGATATATATATATATATATATATATTTTGGCCAAGCAAAATAAAATTCATTCATCCAGTAGAGTTCCCTCCTCCCCACCCAACTTTCTTTTATTTTCTCGACTATTATATATTATATATTTACAAAATTAAGAGAGAGAGAAATGAATATGATTTATATATTAGCCAATTGACTAGAAGTGATTAAACAAATCACAAAGGTTTGTAAAGTAAAAGAACACAAAACTTCAGATTACACAGGGGAAAAAAAAAAAAAAGACATATTAAAGGAAGAAAGCACAAACTAGAGGAAATGGATCCAAATCCCAAACTAGATATGTTATTTTTGTAATTGACGATATTTACCTCTTGGTCCTTCATATATTCTCATCAATCTTTATTAATGATTTCCATTTTCCACTGACAAGTGTTTGTATAAGCTCATTAAGAACTTATTATGATAAGTTTATTTTCTTTTTACAAACACATTTACAATTGCATATTGTTATCACGCACTTTTGGAAATTTTCAGAAACAGAAAATAGAAGTTTTCTTAAGAGTTGTATTTTATCAATGAAGAACGTTTCAAAAAATAGCATTTAAAATGCATTAATAGAAACCGTGACAGATTAAATTTTCTTCTCTTTTGGCCAAAACATCATAGATTAGATTAAATATTCACAAAGAAAAAATAAATAAATAAAACTAAAACTACAGCTGTCCTAAGCGTATACTATATAAAGAAACCAATAGCAACAACAAAAGTACTTACACTTTCTGCCGATAAATTCTGTAATTTATTATACATCTCTTAAATTCTGAAGTGATTTAACCAACTATTGTTTCACATCGAAATGTGCAATGATAGGATGGTCGCATGGGCCCACTTATAGCGGCTTGTAGACATGGTGAATAGACGGCCGACGAGCCTTTGCGTTTTTAGAAATCGCATATCCGGTGTGCTTGTGCTTTCTGCATACCGAGCCTCGTCTAATCGTCTACTTATGGTCTATTTATTATCACGTGTCAGCTTGTATACCGCCCTTTTATTTACGTGCTGTTCATATACCACCCACGTGCCGCCCTCATACGTTGAAATAGGCTTGATGATTTATAGCATAAACACATTGTTTTGAGTTCCGGATGCGGAAGCGATTCGCCCACCGTCCAATAAAATGATCGTACGGCTAAGATATTCAGATGGTAGGTGTTGAAGTCGTTCAAACTGTTGGGATAGGCGGCTGCTGATGCTAAGCCAAAATTTGAACTTTCCTTGGTGGAACTGGAAGAAATGGTCAACAAAAACACAAAAACCAAACCTATAATTTATAATGCAAAGTACCAGATAAACCCATCGACGTTACCTATATACTTCGATTTCATTAATAAACAACAGTATCTTCAATCTAGGAAAAAAGATTGTATATTACAAATATACTACACTACGTATTTAAATTAATGATATATAAATATTAATATATTGAGTCAATTAAAATATGTAATTCTAAATTGGTGAAACTATTTGTGATTTAATAATTAGTAAGAAAATGGCTAAACAGTGATTAAGTAAAAGAAAAAATGTGTCCGCAATCCCAAATTTGCTAGGCCTAATGGTGTAGATTATAAGAAACCCAAATGCATATCGTTTCTCACGCAAGTTTGATGTGATTTAGGATGAGAACACTAAAAGGGAAGGCATCACACTGTCTTTCCCTTTCTGTTTCCTTGACGCCAAACACCTTTCCCCTTTAATTATTGTGCAAGATCTCCTATGGATTTCTAAGGTACGAAATCCCATTTTCCGATTTAGATAATTTTACGATACGAAACTTCTCTCTTTTTTTTTTTTTTTAATATGATAGTATGTTATTTGAGATTGAGAAAAAAGTATTAGGGCATGGTGATTGCGATGCTCCCTCGATTTTTTTGACGTGTGTTAATAGGTAAGGAAAGCTGGCCGATTCCAAACAAGACTTGTTTTTATGATAAAAGGGATTCTAATTTATTTGATGTTTAATCAAGGAAATGGAAAAGGGAACATGTTTCGATCGCTTCTGTTTTAAGGTGAGATTTAAGAGATTAAAACCAAATTTATGTTTTGTCCCAGATCATTAGAAAAATTATCCTTAGGCTTATAACTATAAAATAAGAGAGTTAGAATCTTAAAAGTTGGAAGACTAAATCTTGTTATTACTGAATTGATGATATTAATGTAAAACTTATAAAGATATTAAAAATCTAGAATGAATTTTAGGATTATACAATAACTATGAAAATTATAAAACCAGAGTTTGATTGATTTACTCGAGTTTATGAAAATTTTGATGGTTATAGGTTTTTATAAGATAAAAGGAAGATTTTAGAGTTAAGAAATTGATCAAGATGTCTTATGTCAAGTTCTTAAGATGGAAAATAAATAGATATAGACAAAGGAAAAGTAATCGATTGAATTGAAACTAAGTTAACCACATTTGAAAGTGGCCAAACTAGGTTATGAATTAGGCTAATGGAGTTATGCAAAAGTGAAACTCGACTGACCTAATTAGAAGATAAGTTAACTAACTTGCTTTTTGGAGAAATATGACGAACCCATTTTTGTCTTTATGAAGCTAAAGTTAAGAATGTAATCTTTTAGCATAAACAAGTTATTAATTGTTCATCTTGTGTGTGGTTATAGGATTTATATTCCAAACATAGTATTTGCGAGTTGGTGAGCTTTACCCAGGTACATGGGTTGGTGTTGTATGTTATATGTACATGTAGGATTAGATAATAAACTTGGAAATATCTAACTATTAAATTGATGCTTTTGGTTGCGTTTGTGTCTTGGTCGTAACCATTCAAATAGATGGGGTTATGGATTCAATATTTGTCATCTATTTAAAGCCGGACATTTGAAATAAAGTGGTTAGTAATTTATTAGGTGTTAAACCACTACAAATGAATAGGTAAATCATTGATATGATCAATCTTTATAATTTAAATTTTTTGAAGAGAAGTTGTAAACAAGTCACGTTAACAAAATGAGATAATACAGTTGACATCATAGTGAACTATTAGTTATTTTTGAAACTAGTATAAGATAATTTGACTCTTAGACTTCAAAGATATACAAATCCATGTTTGGATCATGCATTCTCTAGCCTAAGTACATTGATGTGTGTGAGCCTGTTGTTGACTTAAGTAAGATAATTAAAGGAAGCTTGTATGTGCTGTTTAATATTGCTCATGCATTAGCTTATTTTGTGCTTACCCATGTTTGGGATATATGTCTTCAAATGTAAATGAGTATTCTAGAAGCTCGATTAATGAGACCTCTATGAATCAGTAAATTCAACAACCGGCATGACATTGTCGGTTCGAGGAATATCAACTTGTCTTTTGTGTTGGTGTATCGGTAGGGTTGATACAATAGCGGTCAATTTGATGTTGACTTTCTCCAACAAATCAGATATTATGCTGGCAGGTGGCAGCTTCCAATATTGACATTTTCTAAAAGGTGTTCCAACAACCTTATTTTAATGTAAGGCCTTCGAGAAAAACCTCACGAGAAATCTTCAATATGTATGAATTTTCACTCTGTTTCGTAGATTTTTAAAGGAAAGTAAGGAGTGGAAAGGAGTAGAAATTAAAAGGAAGAAAATCAAAAGAAAGTATTTTATATTTAAATATTTGAGAAGAAAGTGAAAGGAAATTGAGAGAAAGTTTTTTATTTGTATTGTTTGGTTTATATGATAGGAAGGAAATAAAAAACAAAAAATGTTTGAAAGATAGTACCACTCCTCTTTTTGTTTTGTAAGCTTAGTTGTTAGCGGCTTTAGGGTATCTTCTACCCGTTTTCATTATTTTTTTCTCTAATTTTTTAGAAAGAAGCATATTAACTTGGAAAGCGGAAAACTTTCCATTATCTTTCTTTCTTTTCCTTAGATTCCTACTCCTCTCTTTTATTATCAAATACAAAACTTCCAATGTTTTTTTTTTTATATATTTTTCTTTATTTCATTTGATTTCTACCCAACCAAACACAAACAAAAACAAGGAAATTTGCAAATATATTCTAAAATATTGGTTAAGTGCAAATAGACCATCTAAACCTTAATGGTATAACCTTACCTCCCTAAAAATTTTATAAACATAACTCTAAACTCAAACATTAAAATCATCATTATTTAAGATTCTTTAACGAAAATTTTGAAATTTTAACAATGATAAACATATATATATATATATATATTCAAAAATTATATAAGAATAAAAGGTATTTGAGAGTTTAAAATATTTATTCATACCGATAAGTGAGTTTAAAGATATATTTATTGATTCATAAAGTTGGTAGATATATTTAATTGATGGAAGGGATGGATATGATAAGATTTTTCCCTATTCTTTTTCATTTTCGATTCAGAGTAAATTGTGGAATTGACCTGACAAATAGAAACTAGCTAAAACTTGCTTGCTTTATTCCTAATTGATACAGTTGCATTTTAATTAAGTAGGTGAAGAACCAGTCAATGGCATAAATCAAACCTAACAGGGGGTTAAATAAATTTCCCCTCCTCACCAATCCCCGTCACTTTCTTGGATGAAAAAAATTGGATTCCAATTCCACAAGTAAAGTCAACAATAATCATTGTCATCTGTACTGCCACATAATTTCCTTCATTTCACATCATCTCACACACACATTCGTCATCCCAAAGCATCAAAGACTATTGACAATGAAGTGCTAATGTTTTAATTAGACCTTATTCTCTTCGAACCCAACTTGCTCATCCAGAATAATGCTTTTAGAAAATGGTACTCCTTTGTAGTGCTTGTTAAACAAGAAATCATGACACATAATATTTCATTATCTGTTGATTGTCCTTATTGCTGCTAGCTCTATTTTTTTTTTAAATTTTGTTCCATCTTTCTTAAGTGTAGAAAGACTTGTGATTGGATGTAGGAAAGCTTCAATTTAACGTGAATTTTACAGATATTTTTATTTTGGATAAATTATAAATATACATATCATTTATATTTATTCCAATGTTCATAAATTATCATTCTATCTTTAAAATTGAATGTTTGCACCCCTTAAATTACCCAAAATATATAGTGACAAAATAAAGTAAAAGATACCTCATTGAGAAAAAAAAAAAAGTAAATTCATGACACATGGTAAATAAAAATGTAATAAAGTAAATAAAATAAAACAACATAAGAATTAGGTTTTTGTAAAAGACATTGAAATTAATGAATTAGGATTACATACACAATAGAATAATTGTTCAAACAATTTGGAGGAGAATTTTTTTATTATGAACCAAAAGCCCTAGGACGATTAAAGATGACAAATTACGAAAATCAAACTTTTAAAGAATTGACTAGTAAAAGAAATCTTGTAGACTTTAGATTTATGGCTTAGTTAAAAGGAGAATTAGTTAAAACCTTGAAATTAGATTGAGAAAGATGTAAAAGAAACAAGATAAGGAAAGATGAAAAACTAAAATGGTGCAAAGATCAGTAGATCACACTTTTGAGCCGATTGATTGCTTCCTAGGTCGACCCTTCCTCTTCGGTAAACCACCTTGATTAATGGAAAATTCTTAATTTGATTAATAAAATTTCAAAATTTGAATAGATGAAACTAAGCTGAATGAACATAGAAACATGAAAAGAATAAATTAAAAT
The DNA here is from genome assembly GCA_024138015.1 of Lumnitzera littorea. Lineage (NCBI taxonomy): Eukaryota > Viridiplantae > Streptophyta > Magnoliopsida > Myrtales > Combretaceae > Lumnitzera > Lumnitzera littorea. The sequence goes on from JAMXBB010000002.1 coordinate 121,043,665, forward strand.
GATGACTTTGTTAATAGGATATTTTCGGAACGAAGTATTAAGAATTGCTTCTTTAGGAAAAAAAAAATTGTGAGTATTATGTTGATTGTTTGTTATTTTTGTATGATATAATAGTTGTAGCAAGACTAATAAATACGAATCACTAAAATTTTATGTATTGTTTGTGTGATTCGAACATGTAAGTGACATCTATTGACTAGAGGATGCTAGTTCCAAGCTCCTCTCAAATGATGTGGTTAAAGTGGACATGAATATCTCAACGATGATCGGGAGTCATCACTGTGAGACAGTTATGGCTAATTGGATTAAAAACGAATGAAGTTATAATAAGGTTAATTGATAGGAATGAGACATAGGTTACAACATTATAAATGGTCTATACTTCTGATGTCTTGATACAGGTGATCAACTTAGGATGTAGAAATGGAGAAACAAAATTGTCCCTTGCATGTTGATACGTTTCGCAAATGACGACTAGAGGGCTTGGTGTATTTATTTGTCGCAGATGGTGGGTCTAAGGCTTATGTATCACAAGTGGTGAGTTGCGGTCTCACCACGTTTAACAAAGTAGAACCCAAGTCACTTTGAACCTTGACCAATCATGGTCGTGTTCCTGTGATTCACTTAAAATTTTATCTTGATAAATTGTATTTTATGTATTTCTTTATCTTTAGTATGGTTTGCATGTCTTTGATTAGGTTAGCAGTCATTTGCTCACCCTATTTGAGAAAATAATTTCTTAAATAATTATAATGAACTTTAAGATCTGAAGTGCAAGGGATGAGCCTTTCATGTACGAATATGCAGTAACTGACCATCCATATCCTTCGGCTGTGGGGTTAACACCCTCAAATCTTAAAAAATTGCATTAGATAATATATATATATATATATATATATGAAAATATAATAACAAAATTATTTAAAGGAAAAAAGGAAATCCCACTTTTTTATTATGAATATTTTGTTTCACATGTTTTTTTTTTTTTATCCTAATGTTTTATCAAAGGCAACATGGCCATGTAAAGGCTTAAAAAGCACGTTCATAAAAATTTGACCGGCTTGAATATTTATAATATGTATAAAGAGTCAAATTTAAGTTTAAATTTTAAGTTTATTATTTGATTGAGTTTAACTCTTTAAACTAAAGGGATAGAACTTAAAAGGTCGAGTTCATGTATTTGGGATAATCAAAAGAATTTTACCATAATGGACTTGGAGTAGAGCTTGTTGAATTGGCCTACACAATCCAACATATCTCAATATCAGCTTACATTAAGAGGAAGGCCCCATTGAGCCTAAACTTGTAAAAGAAACCCACTTAAGGTCCATTTAAAGAAAAGAATTGATCTTGGTCATTATTTATCATTTCGATCCAACAAATAAACTCAATGGGCAAATCATATAAATATCCCTTTCCCTCTCATTTAAAAAGGAGAGAGATCTTGATATAAAAGTTGTTGCTTTATCAAAATTATGTACTGAAAGATAAAACAATTAAATATTTTAAAAATACTATTTCGTTCTTTATCAATTGTAAAGTTTAATACCTCTTAGCTCTTTTACTCGTCACTACGAGTGTTAGAGTCTTGTTGAAATTGTCTATTTCTCTTCTCTATTCTACCTTATTTAATCATCCCATGCATGCAATTCAAGTTACCTTTTTGGTCATGTTTAGCGCGTTTGTCATGCAGTATATATGTAACCCTTGTACATATACCGACATGTATATAATACGTAAGGCACAACCAACTCTTAATATAAACGAATTATGGTATTTAAATATTTAATATTTTGTGGTATAAATATTAGTCATACGATGAGATTGATCATGTTTGATTTCCCTTTCTTCAATAACTATAATACGATGGTCGAAAAAAAAAATGAATAGAGATTTTTAAATCTTTTTACTCCATTTAATTGATGCACCTAGACCCATGCAAGGGCCGGTTTCAGCTCGTAAACTGGTCTGGCTCGAACCGCTCTTTGAACCGATTAAACTACTGGACCAATCCGCCATTGAATCGGTGAGTTAGCTTGATGATTCACAGCTGACAAAAGAGAGAGAGAGAGAGAGAGAGAGAGAAGGGAGGCCATTAAGTCAGAAAAAATAATTTGACGATATTCATTAGATCATGGCATGCCAAAGTTACCTTCTTTATGATAGTGCATGGTAATTTTTTAAAAATAATATCATAAAAATAATGATAAATGATTAATTATAAGTTAATTATATGTTGATGATAAATAAAAAATTCAATTTAAGTTAATTTAAATTCTTTTTATAAAACTTGTCAAATGTTAATGACTTAAATAAGAAGAAAAGATAAAATTTGAAAGAAAAAAAATATATAAAGTTAAAATCACATTAAGTCGGAAATTAATAAAAAAAATTAGAAATTACTAATGAATTAGTATATTTTAAAAAAAAAAGGAAAAGGAGGTCACGTTATTCAAAATTATTAATGTATTTAAAAAAAAGAAATTAATAAAAAAATTAAATATTAAAATAATAAAAGGTTATGATTCAGGCGTAGCCGAACCGACGAACTGGCGGTTTTAAATTGATTCAAGGCCAGGTCAGCTTGTTATGCAAGTTTAGATGCACCATATCTTGTGTTTTAATGAGAATATTATATATATATATATATATATATATTATGTATGTATGTTCGTTCAAAGTTGAGATTTACATCAAAGCAATGTTGAAGATAACTTAAATAAATTTGTATGGCAAAGACAAATAATTGTGCATATATCATGAAGGCTAAAGGGTTAAAAGGACAACATATATATGATATAAGGTCCACATTTTCCCTATTGAAGTCATATGTTAGAAACTAATGTACTTAGCAGCTATAATTATATAATTGGCCTTTCTTTATCCAGTTTAGACCATTAGGTCTAAATCCTAACTTAAGGAGGGAGTTAATTCAGTATGTGAAAAAGCATAAGTAAAGCTTTATCGATAGCCCATTGTTTATTCTTATGATATCAGATAGACCGCAGCCAAAAAGCAGATCCTAGACTTCATACCTTGACTACATTTTAACTAGGGATTCATGGATCAAGATCGAAGACATATAATATAAAGAATCCTATTCACAAATTCAACAAGGGAAAGCAGGCTTCTTTCAAAGAAATTCTCTAGGAAAAGGATTAAGAACAAATGGTAGGGGGTACCACTAACAATAAGATGGGAGAAAGGATCAATTCCAAAACCAAAAGCACCTTCTAGCCTTCCTCGCTCTTTTGGATAACTGGAATACTAAAGATTGTGGCATGGCAGTAGGGCTAGCAGAGCATAACGCAAAGATGCTCACTGCCTAGCCCTTTTTCTTACAAAGAGTGGATTATGATTGGCGAATTGGACACAAAGGTAAGGAATGTGGGAAGGTACATTACCTTGCTAAATAAATGCCTCAGGGCATAGCATAAAAGGTAGGACTTCGAGAACAAGAATAGCTTCTTACTTGGTACAGCTACCAGCAAAATTCATGTCGGCATAAAGGTTTCAACGAGCAATTCAATATTTGTCTCGTACCCCTTGCTCCTTCTAATGCTACTGCTTCCTTTTCTTTGCCTTAATCTTAATGGCATAGTTAATAGGGCTAGATAAGGTGATTCCTTTATTAACGCAGTTCTATTATATCGCTGTGCTCATTAACTCTTTCAAGTGTTATCTACGAAGACAAAAATTTACTGGAAGGAAAGTACGCCACACTTATCTTATTCATTTAGCTTCCGCGCCTAGTGAAGTGAAGTTTATTTTTGTATCCAATTTAGCATTGAGTAGCAAAACCTTTCGGATAATCCTCTTATATTATACGGACTTTATGCCCTAGCAAGGATAGGATAACGAAAGAATATCTGACTTCTTGGCAAAGACCTCTTCTAGTCTTCCCTTTCGGTTTGACTCTTATCTAAACCGTAAGTTGAGTTTATCTTTGGAAGCATCATCTAACTTAGCTCTCTAAGGACCAAGGATCTCATAATGCCTTGAACTCTAATTTGAAGTACACCAAGAGCTATTTACAGATAGAACGGCACCCTGAAAGCTAATACATGGAAGACTCACATCTGATTCTGTGTGAGAAGTTGTCGATGATGAGGCAGCATCAATTACCATACATATGAATGAAGTGGCAGTAAGCTTGCCTACTAAAGAAGCATCTACTGAGATTTCCCTTTGTCTCTTCCATCGAAAATACAAGGTTGATTGCCTTTTGGTTGTTCTACCATCTTTGCAGGGCAAGGTACGTAGTTGCTCAAACGAAGTGTGAAGTATGGCATCTATAAGAAGGAAGAATGCTTTGTTTTATGCTTTACATCAGCGTAGGTGTCTGTTAAATGTTGTTTGGGATGGTATAGTATAAGCTTCATTTTCATCTTCGGTTAAGGGAACTAAGAGCCAGGACTTCCTACTAGCTCCGATTTCGAGTTAAGAGAAAAGGTCGTGACAAGTGATAGCAGAGTCAGGTTCGGTGGGGTCCCCTAACCTATATTCTCATTGCTCTATGTCTACCTTCTTTCTCCCATCATTTGTACGTCAAGACCATATACCTCTGGTTTTCACCTATCTTTATAGCAATCAAGGTCTCGATGAGCCATTTCTACTATACTCACCAACTTGGGGTAAGGAAGATCGAATCGGAAATCACTATCTCGTTGGTCAAAGCAGGGCCGGTGAGGTATGACCAGAGAGGTTGCGAAGTTCGAGTAATTGTCAAGTAATTAATGAAGTGATTGAGCATTTCAATAGCACCTTCATTCTAGAATATATCATGTATAATCAACCAACAACTTATTACCTTACCTTTCCTGGAGAGCTCTAAAAGCTAATACGATGCTAGTTTAAATGCTAAAGAAGGTAAGCATAAGGGGAAAGTATGGGCTAGTCAATAGCCCACTTTACCTCTAAACCTATATCTTTGTAGGTTGAAATACGTTTAGACAATCCAATGAGACACAGTATTAAAATAATGCAATTATAAGCTTATAAACTCATTTAAAATGATTGAGAGATAATTCCACATCCAATGATCATAGACAATGTCAAACTCATTAGTCGCTTTTATCCTTGGTTTTATTTAACAAACATAAGTTCTTCGCCTTGGTTTTAACAAACAATTTCTTTTCACCTTGAAAATAGCAAACACAAACTAATTACCTTAGAAAAGTGACCTCCATGCTACTCGGCAAAGGGCTCCACTTGATATTTTGTAGACTATGGTAGGATGCCGTAGGTCTCCTTGTAGGCATTTTTTTGTGGGGTGGAGAGCCCGACGCATGGATTGGTAACCAAATGTCATTTGGAGGGTTTGGTGGCTCGGAAGCGAGCATCTACTAGCCGACAAATGCTGCTAGCCCTTCTAATGCAAACCGCGAGGGTCCCTTTGCTAGCCCACAAGATTTCACTATAGTGGACCAATTGACTCCCTCGTTAATTCCTTACGTTTTACTTCTTCACCAAAAGGGGAGCGAGGAGCTCTTCTCAAAGAACTCCATTCCTTTGTTTTATTTCAATTTAAGCACCATTGTGTAATGGGGCTACTGCGATGGAGAAGAACCAATTCAACTCGGCTTTTTGACAAAGCAGCTTTCGTTATTTTGGGCTTTGATTTCGAAATTTCCCCTAACATGGAGATAATTGAACTACGCGAATGGATTGAAGCAATAAGAAACAACCTACGGCAATTTGCTAGGATATATAACATATATAAGCCAAAATATGAAAAATTTTTAAGACTATTAGTTGGTAGTCTTCCTATTTCTTTCTTTTTTTTTCCGGTATGCCACTCCGTGAGAGAAGTAAGTGGGCTATGGTGATATTAGAATTTACACCTATTTGTATCTATTTAGTGATCAGTTTGCTAGTTTCTTTGATCTTACTCGGTCTTCTTTTTCCATTTTCTTCCAACAGTTCAACCTATCCCGAAAAATTGTAGACCTATGAAAGTGGTTTTGATCCTTTTTGTAATGATAAAAGTCATTTCGATATACGATTTTATCTTGTTTCAATTTTATTTATTATCCCTAATCTGGAAGTCACCTTTTTTTTTTCCCTAGGCAGTACCTCCCAACAAGATTGATCTGTTTGGATCTTGGTCTATGATGGCCTTTTTATTGATTTTGACAATTGGATCTCTCTATGAATGGAAAAGGGGTGCTTTGGATCGGGAGTAATCATTATGGAGTTTACAAAAAAGCTTATTCAGCCTATTCTTGTTAAGGCCCTCGAAGGGTAAGAATTGAAGATGGAACATCTTTTTTTCAACTTTGAATTTTGTTTTTCAATAAATAGGATAATTATCCTAATTAATGCAGTATTGAACTTCTAATAAATATGGAATATGCATGTCTAAACATCATTGAGTGCAAATAGACTTGTTAAATTCCAAAAATGTGATTCTACCTCTCTATAACTTTTAAAAATGTAAACATATACCCAAAACTGTCACCAAAACTCTAAAACCATCATTATTGATGGTCTTTTTTGGAACTCTTTTTAACCTCTAGCAATCATTTAGGGTTATTTACATGTTTTAAAAAATTTCAAGAGAGAAAGTTATATTTTAGAAATTTAGAAGATTTATTTACATGTAACTAATAGTTTAAGAAGCATATTTATAGTCATCTTCAATTGTACATGAAATTTTGGTAAAATTATAAATTCACTCTCTAAACTATTATAGTATATTTGGTTGATTTCATAAGAGTAGAATAAAATAGTTATTTCTCACGTACTCAACTATTCTTATATTTAGTTGGCAAAATTGCTATTCCATGGCATTAACTATTGCTAAAAAATGAGAAATTACAATTCTTTTATAAGACCAAAGGAATAGCCATTGTTTGATAGTATATTTTTTAAAATTGTAAGTAATACCTCAAAATAATTATAAGGAATGACTATTACTTGTCTGTTCCATTCATGAAGAATTGTAATTTCATTCTTATCTTGTTCAATTTCATAAACCAAATATGCCATTAGTTAAGTGTACTAAACTCTTTAAACTCTGAAAACTTGACTTTACAAACTGTTGCTATATATCTTATGATAATATGCATATCTCGATAAACTTGTGTACGTAGACATATATCAACAAACTTTTATACTTTCATGTGAAGCCCTAAACCCATCACTAAGAAGACTATTAATAGCCACAATTTTAAGGTTTTAACAATGAATTTAAGGTATGTGAACGGTTTGGAAGTGTGAAAATATGCTTAAAGAGTTTTTAAGGAATTTATCCATACGTCATTGAGAGGCATGTAATTTGCCCATCATATCATACCAAAACCAACTTCGTCATCGCAAAATTCTTTCAAAAACTTCGATGCTAGAATACTGTTTCCATTTCATCGGCTTGGTACCAGTCCCACAAGCTTATGTGGAGTATGTATATACCTATAGTGCCATATGTGCCCTATATCTTTTTTATCTGTAATGAACATTAAAATGGAAAAAAGGAAGAATGAGCTCATTAAAAATATGAAGATATAATGGCATTGATACAACCACCCTTTGGTAAAGCATATGATGGAAAGTGACCTTTACGTAGAGGACAATATGCACTGGCATGCATGGATAGTAGGGCATTTCTTTTTTTTTTTTAAGGGCTGAAAAGGGGAAAGAGAGAGAGAGATGAAGAAAAGCAAAAAAGAAAAAAGGCTACTCTTGACATTGGACACAATGATTGTGTTTGATGATGTGTTGTGAGAATGCATGTGCTCGCTTCTTGACAACGTCCACGCCTCCTGCTTCCGGCTCCTACCTTTTTGCACATAAAGAATTTAAATCTCTTCTCCTTCAAAATCTTCTGCTTTTTGGTTTAGAGTGATGGATAGATATTAAGGGCAGTAATTTCTGTTGAGAAACACTCATTGGATTGTTACATAAGCTTTACATGAGATGAGCTGTTGTTGCTTGGTTAGTTAACACACTTCCCATCTGTCGTCCTTATTGTTTGTGGCCTGGGCATCAAGAACTCCTGACTTATAATTTTTTTAGTTAATAAATGTGTAATTTGGCAAAAAAAAGAAAAAATTGAATAAATATCGTGTAGTTTTGTGTTCATCAATCATAATTACGTCTTTTGTATTATAATGGTGTAATTTTATATTTTATCTTGTAATCTTATTCTTAACTGTATTGGATTCGTATTTGTGTTGTTGTATTATGGTAAAATTTGTCATTCCTAATTGATTTATATATCATCGCATAAATAATATGAACCTGGTTTATTGGATATAACAAGTAAACTTTTAGTTAATATGAATGTAAATCGGCCAAACGGTCATAAATATGCCTTATTGTGCGGCTTGTATATTTATTATTAAATCATATTATGTTGCTTACTTTTAATTGCACCAAAAGTTAAAAAAATGTTGATATTTCCATTTCCATGTCACTCAGAGTATTTTATTTTATTTTATTTTTTTGGCCAAATGTCACTATAATATTATTAGGGTAACTGATCTAAATGTGTTAGCATTCTTCTGATGATTTAATTATGTGTGAGTTGAGGAAATAAATTGAGAATGGTTGTGGACAGGAAAAAATAAATTTCTTTCTTTTTTTCCATTTAATAAGAAAAAATCTATAGAATCAATTGATATAAGAAGATTTAGAGCGAGAGAGTTGAGAGTGTGAAAGCCAATCGGATTGATCGGAGTATCTCTTCAAAAGTTGTTTTTATCTAAGGTAATAATATGATTTGTCTAAACAAATGAAGTCGTCTAATTGGTGAGTAAAACTAATCCCATAAAAAAAGGCGTGAGGGATGAAAATTGAAAACAAAAAAAAATAAAAAATATGTAAAATAAATCCATCTATTCGAACACTACTAACAAACCAATATCTCAACTTTCACCATTAGCTTCGGATTCACCATATCTATAAAAGTAAACTTGTAGTGGTGAATACATAATACAGTAGACCAGTGATGATGGAAATGGTACAAAAATATACATTTCAGAACTTCAAGTTAACAAAAAAGTAGTGATCCAATAAATATTGAAATGAGTGCAGTGAATCGATGGCAAAAAAGAAAAAAAAAAAAGAAAAAGAAAAAAAAAAAAAGGAGGTTTCGGAGTGAGGGGAGACTGCATAATTGTTTCCAACAATTAAAATTTATTTATTTATTTTATCATTTACATTACAACTTGGGATTATGGAACACATTAAGAAAATGCGCCCTAATTCTTGCATGAAGGGATTCCCTGCCACTTTATTTAGCCACCGACACTTCCATATATAACTAAATCTAACCCCCATGGTTTACTTTTATATTTGGGTATTATTTAGACTTCAGAATTTGTGAAATAATTTCTAATCTATTTATGTTAGGGAGTGCTAAATAGAAAAAGCCTTTCGACCTTATATAAACTTGATTGCATATTAAAAATGAAGAATAAATTGCTGTACAATTTAAAATATTTTATCAGAATAGATAGATATCCTCAACTCTTAAGACATGACTATACTTTTCCCTAACTTTTTAACAATATATAAATAACACCAAAACTTAAAATTATTGTTATTAACAGATTAAGATTTATTTGCTTTTCAAAAGTTTTGAGAGGTGAAGGGGTTTGGATCTTTTCAAATTACTTTTCTTCAATTTTTCTCAATTTCACAAATGAATGTCTAAGATTTTTTAGATTTTTTTAATACCTTTTGATATTATCATCTTCTTTATAATTTCAATCATTCGTTATACTTAAAAACATCTTAGGAGATAAATTAAAGAAAATTGAAAAAAATAAATAAAAATGATCCATTTCCTATATGAAGTCATATTTTATAAGTTGAAAGGTCTAACCTTACTAATAGTTAAGGGGGGTATAGTTGCAATTTTTTCAAAAAAAAAAAATGAGTTTACAAAAATACATAACCTTTTACTTTATTTTCCTAACAAGTGTTCTCTAAAAATAGTTTAGTTCATCATTTGATCGAGTTCTATTTGGGGAATGTATAAGGTTCCATTCAAGTTAAACAAAGATGATCTCAGGATTAAATTCTACTAATGAATAAATCATTGTTTTCAACTTCTGGTTTCATCTACATTCTTAATAAAATAAAATAAAGTAAACCAGTTTTCTTGAGTTTCTATAACGAGTAGGAAAATTTTTTTTCTAAGTTTATATGTATTTGGTCATATGCTCTGAAATACTCAATTCAGTTTATAGGGGATCATATGGGCGGGCTTGGATATGCCTTGGGCTTGGCTGCCTAGGACCAATCATCAGGCCTGTGATATTTTCTTACCAATAGCAGGCCTTAAAGGGCATAGCAAGCTTAGTCGGTTTTGATCAGGCCCAATTAACTATATTTTAATATTTTTTTTCATTAAAAAACTTTTAATTAAAATCCGTAAATGTTAGCAATGGAAATTAGGGAAAAAAATAAAAACAATTCTCCAATTTTTTACTACTAACTTTGAGTCATCCACCTTTTAATTTTTAAGTTTACCTCTATCTTTTACCAATATTTTAGCTAAATCCTTCTTCCTTTAAGTTCCTTTTTTTTTTTTTTTTTTTTAATTCAAGTCCTACACATTTTGAAAATGACTAAAAAGTCCCTCCATCATGTCCGTTAAGGATTTCATTAAAGTTTTTTGATGTGGGCTTTTGTTTGTCAACATAATATAATATGAGTTTTAACAGATGTTGTCCCTGTTTCTATGAAATGGAATTGTTGATGGAAATGACGGAAGGGCCTCTTCATCATTCTGAAAATTGGAGGAAATTATAAACTTGAAAGATGAATAACTCAAATAGAGAAACCCTTGTGCAGGATATGAGTGAAAAGGTTAAAAGGTAAATGACTCGAATAAAAAAGTAGAAAGGTGGAGAATAATTATTGCATTTTTCCTTAAAAATTATTGACATCTATATTACTTGTTCCTTAAGTCAAAATTGTTTATTTACACATTTCTATCATTTGTCATAAAAAATATTCAACTTTTACTAAAATTGCATCAAACTAATAAATTTTTAATTTTTCATCACTAATATTAAAAGAAAAAATCAATATCTTTTCAATGTCTACTTTCAACCCACTAAAGAACATTATAAGATTGGTTTACATTGATCAATTGAGATTCAAATGTTCTTTTAGAGTTTTCCCTTAAATTGTTTTGGACATTTGATGCTGTTTAGATGCAATATTTAGTACATCATTATTAGATATTATAATATTTATATGATTGGTAGCCTTGATGGGCACCAATGACCTTCTTCTCCCAATCCAGGCTCCTCTTGAGAAAAAATAATTTTACTTATGTTTAGTGGTCAAGGCCCACCCATCAGGCTTGGAATTATTACCTAAGCCAGCCCATACACTTTAGGAAATTATACGTGAAGCCTGCCATTGCCATAAGCAGTGGAAGAAAAATCACTGCTGCTAACCAAATCAAATTGAAAATATTTTTTTTAAGGATTTGTTTTGAACAATTTTTAAACTAAACCAAACCGTTAATTAATGATTGGTTTAGAATAATAAACCAAATCAATCCATAAAATCGAATCAAATGTTTTATAAAAGATACAGTAATATTTTACTTGTAATTAAAAATTTTTTTTATCATAATATCATATTTAAAAAATTTTTAGTTTACAATTATTAAAATGTATATGTATTGAATTTTTATTACCATAATTTATAAATTATATATATAGTTTAACTTAAAGTTTACACTATGTACTATTTTTATAAATTTATATTTTAGTAAATTGGTACATTTTCTTAAAAAAAGAGAGAAAATATTTACATTTTGACCCAAAAAATCCTATTTGATTCTATACGAACTGGATAAAACCTATTGGATTAGCCAGGTTAAATCAGAATTACCGTTAATAAGGGTTAAAATGATAATCTAAATTGATTTTCTGGCCTGATAGGATCAATAGGGTTAAATTATAAGGATTAGTCCGAATTTCCAGGTTAGCCATTTTCTAATTGATTGAAAGGAATGTAACAGTGGGGCTGTTTTCTTCCATCAAGCCGTTCGATTGTAGGAATTTAATTCCATTTTACATGGCCTCAACTTGATGGCTTGATTCATTAATTTGCACTTTTCTTGCTTTGCTGCGTGATGAATTTTTTTCTCTATTGTTTGGTCTCTCATTTTGCACTTGAGACGGCTTTGAATCCGAGAATTTTCCTATATATAAAAAGTGCATGTGAATTTAATATAAAATTGGATATAAATATTAAAATATATAGAAATTTAAAGTATATTAAGAATTGAGTAGAGGAAGAGTAAACAACTGTAGAGAGCCAAATTTAATATTGGGTTTCAAGTTTATTGATCAAATGAATTAGACTCCTCGCGCTAAGGTGATAGGACTTAAGGAGCTAAGCTCATAAATTATCGAGATGATAAATGGAGATTTGAAATGGTGAATTTAAAGTAGGGTCTGTTGGATCGGTTTATCCAATCCAATCTTGCTTAATTTAGCTATACTAATGAAATATAAAACCCTTTATTTAGGCCTAAACTTATGGAAAAAAAACCCATTTAATATACATATATAAAAAAAATTCAATCATAGCCATTGATTAACGTTACAATACAACGTATCGAATTCACCTACTATATCCTATAAATACTCTATTCATTTCCTCATTTGAATAAGAGAGAACAATCCTCATTAATACCGTTACTCTGCCGAAACTTTACCTTAAAAATCAAACACTTAAACACTTCAAAAATACCACCTCGTTCTTCGTTAATCTTAAAGTTTGATACCATCACACTTCTCGATTTATCACCATATGTGTTAGAACTTTACTAAGATCACCTACTCCTCCTCCTTACACTTTTCTCTTAATCATTCTGCGTAAGTCACTCAAGTCATTTCCCTAGTCATATGTACTGCGACTTCACATGCGACGCACACATGATACTTATATCTGGCAACTTTACTAGGGAGGAAAAACTTGATACTCACATTATGGTACCTCCAAGGCGAAGACAACCTAATCCCATTGATGGAATTAATTAAGAGCAAAACGCTGCTATTGTGGTTAGTGACCAAAATCCACCCCTAGCTAGAGACACTGATCAAGGTAATGGCACATAGGAAGTTATCCTTGATAATGCGCAATTAACACATGAGCTGCGAGAGACTAATTGGAACTTAGGTAAACTCATGACAATGTTCACTCAATATGCGCCCACTTTGGTTGCCTTTGCTGCTGCACAACAAGGAGTGACTCCCTCAAATCCTTCTAATGTGGTGTAACAACCCACCCCACCTAACCCTTCTATTATCAATGAGCATGTCACTCCTAGGATAGGAGAACAACTTCCTGCTGTGGAACCTATAGCTATGTAAGATTCATTACCTGAAGTAAGGAGTTAAGCAGTTCAGATTGAAGGCTCGTCATCCTCATGCATTACACCACATGTCATAATTGTTGACTATCTGCAACCAACACTAATGAATCTTATGTTTGCAAGATCTACACCTATGAATCTAGTGCTTATGCATCCTACCCCTGCAATGTCACTAAGGGCGGAAGCATCCACTGAGAGAGGTTCATTTGTGACTAAAGAGGATTTGAATATATATTTGAGGGAGATACAAGCGAAATCTACGGATTGGATACCAAAATTGAAGCTTCCATATCACCAACGCATTGTCACGAAGCCATACCCTAAGAATTATATTAGTCTGAAGTTCATGCTATTTAATGGTAAGAAGGGAAGTGCTGAGAAATATTTGCTGAAATTCATCAAGATGCTGAAAGTATATGGCCTAGATTACGATTTGAAACTAAAAGAATTTTCTAAGTCACTCACTGAGAAGGCATACACTTGGTGTATTAATCTCCCTCCAAAGTCAGTAGATTCGTGGGGTAGTGTATAAGATATTCTTGGAGAAGTTCTTCTCCATATAAGAGAGAGTTACCCTTATTAACATGGAAAGGATTCGACAAAAGTTTAAAGAAGATATGATTGACTATATTGAGCGCTTCAGGGAGTGCTTACTAGATATACAAGAGATGAAAGAGAATTGGTCAAAATCTATATCCAAGGGATGTTTCCTAAGTATGTGGTCTACCTTGAAAACTTTTCGTTGGCATCCTTTGCTGTGCTAGTTGAGAGCACGAAAAGGACTAACAACTCAATAGCACGACAAAGAAATGAAATTAGGAGATTCAATAAGCGTACTTCGTCTACAAGTGCAACTTAAGGCGAATCACCAAGGGGAGCAAAGAAACAAAGAGATGAAAAGCCCATTAACTTTAGGCCATCTTTGACATATCCTTGTCCTATAGCTAAAGTGCATCAAATACTTGACCAATGGCTCCATGAAGGAAATATCAATATCCCAAGTATTATAGATTTTATCGGACTATTGGTCACCTACCTAAAGATTTTTTCACTTTAAAGAAAATATTCAATGATTGAGTTGCACGTAATGAGTTGATTATCAATAACAATGATGTCAGAAATGATCTGCTCTCCGCCCACAATAACCAAAGGAGCGCTGTCAATGCCACTAGCCATGATCCCATCACAACTAAAGTGATTGATGCCTAAATTACTAGAAGTGATGAAGATAAAGGAAAGCCTATTGAAGGTCAAGACAATGAACACCTACCTGTTGTTGCGATACTGTTGAAGGCATCCAACTTTAGGAATTTCTTCGATCTCTTATGATTCAATGAGAAAGCTCGGCTTGTGGTAGTAACTATACTAACACAGATCTCCGAGAGTCAATACGTGTAGCGCAGCACAACCTATGAAGAGGATGGCTATGGTACATGAAAATGCAATTCTATTTACTGATGCGGACATATGAGTGGAGAATTCTAATCATAATTGCCCCTTATATATGGAAGGCGTACTTAACGAGTCTTCAGTCAAGAGAACATTCATTAATAATGGTTCTTCGTTAAATATTATGCTAATGAGTACTTTTAAGATTACTAGAATTGACATCAGACGATTGGTTAAACAACCTATCTTAATAAATGGATTTAGCCATGCCCCTACGGATTCTGTTGGGTATGTTAATGTTAATCTCAAGGTTGGCCCTATCTATGGTACTACTACCTTTCATGTGATCGATGCATTGGTTCAATACCATTTGCTCATTGGTAGGAAGTGGCTGTACGATCACAACTTAGTCCCATCGACATTGCATCAATGTATCAAGGGTCATTGGAAAGGGAAGGACGTATTCATTCCAGCTACCAAGAATCCTTTTGAGCAACATAAATCATATTATACTGAGTCAGCCTACTTTGACGAATTTGTTGAAGAAGGTGAGACCGCGATAGCTTAGTCGATTGGTGTTTCTTTACCTACATGGGAAGAAGTTCAAGATGGTTAGCAAAAGAAAAGAAGGATGTACGGGTGTCGTAAGGGAAAGAAGAAGAACAAGCAGGCTAACGGAATTGAAAGCTTCATTCCAGAAAATGAAAGAAGAGTATACCGCTAATAACAGTCTCAGGGGTTTAAGAAGGTATATTTCTCCTCCTCAGATCCCATACCAGTGCAAGAAGTCCAACCTGCCCCACAACAGCTATAAGACCAAATGAAGCTACAGGTTGAGGAAATAGAAGAATTGGATCTAGCGCGACTAAGAGAGTCGCAATGGCCAATCTTCATAAGCAAGAGCCTCCTACAAGAAATAAAAGTTCATATTGTCAAGTTGCTAAGAGAATATAGAGACATATTTGCATGTGCCTACGAAGAGATGCTAGGATTGGACCCTAGTCTCATAGTATATGGATTAAGTATTGCTGAAGGAGTTACGCCTGTAAAGCAAGGGCAAAGGGTTTTTCACCCTAAAATTGAAGTCTAAATCAAGCAAGAAGTCAAGAAGTTATTACGAGCTGGATTCATAAGGCCCATCCAACATCCTATTTGGCTTGTCAATATTGTTCCTGTAAGAAAGAAAAATGGATAGATAAGAGTATGTATGGAATTCGGGATCTGATCAAGGCCTGTCCTAAAGATGACTTTCCTCTACCAAATGTTGATACTCTGATAGATGCGGCTATAAGACATGATTTATTCTCATTTATGGATAAATTCAGTGGTTATAATTAGATTAAGATGGCAATTTGGGATGCGGAGTGTACTACCTTTCGAACATCAGTCGAAAATTTTTATTATACCATTATGCCATTTGGACTTAAGAATGTGGGCGCCACTTATCAAAGGACAATGACCGCTGTATTCTATGACATGATGCATGACTTTATGGAGAATTATGTCGATGATATAGTCATTAAGTCTAAAATGGCACATGATCATATAGTTCATCTACAAAAGGTTTTTGAACGATGTCAGTTGTATTAGTTTTGCATGAATCCTCTCAAATGTGTCTTTAGAGTGTCCTTAGGGAAGTTTTTGGGGTTTATCGTCAATTGAAAGGAATTGTTGTTGATCCTGCAAAAGTTCAAGTTATAAGAGCAATGCCATCCCCTGCTACTTTAAAGGAACTAAAAACTTTTATGAGGAAAGTCTCTTATATCAAAAGGTTTATACCAGCATTTGCTGAGATTTCATACCCATTGCACCAACTTTTGAAAAAAGGAATGGGCCATGAGGAGGAAATTCAAAAGATCAAGATGATCTTGACCTCTCCTTAGACCATAACCATGCCTGTCAAAGAATTGGCATTGATTTTGTATCTTACGTCTACCGATAAGTCCATTGGAGCTTTACTTACGCAAGAAGTAGATGGTCGAGAGCAACCTATATACTATCTAAGTCGAACCCTTCAAGACAACGAGGTTAATTACCCGGCTTGCGAGAAACACTATCTTGCGCTGGTATTTGCCATCTAGAAGCTATGGCATTACTTCCTTGCACATAAGATCAATCTAGTAACTCGTTCAAATCCGATCAAGTATTTGTTGTCACAACTAACTTTATTAGGACTAGTTGCTAAGTGGCTTACTCTTTCTTGGAGAATTTGACATCTCAGTGCAGCCCCTTAAAACCATCAAGTCACAAGCCTTAATCGATCTATTAGCACACTTCCCAAATGCCTAAGAGGGCTTAACTGTAGGCATAATTCTAGCTAAATTTCATGAAGATACTTTGATGGTCGAGGCGGATGGTGAATGGATACTTCAATTTGATGGTTCTGCGGGAAATCAAGGCTGGGGAGTAGGAATCATATTGACATCACTTGAGGGTCAAGAGATACCCTTAACATTTAAACTTGATTTTCGATGCACTAATAATGAAGCCAAATATGAGGCATTATTACTTGGTTTGTTGTCTGTACGAGAAGTTGGAGTGCATCATTTGTGTATTCAAGGTGTTTCAAATTTAATCATTAAACAGGTTATAGGTGAGTTTTGATTGAAGGAACCTACACTTGTGCCTTATAGGGCCATAGTGTAGGTCATGGTTAGAAATTTTAATTTTGTACGGTACGAGCACACAAGTTTATCAGCGAATAGGTATGCCGATGCATTGGCTTCACTAGCATCCAAAATTCTAATTTAAGATGCTAGTGGTAATATGAATATCCAAGTAGTTAAGAAATCTATCCCATGTACGACTTTGAATTTTGTTAATGAGGATGAAGACATGCAAGATGATTGGTGCATCTCATTTATGGAACGGTCAGCATACCCTAGTGCAGCTTTTGTTTCGGCTTGGAAGAATTTTATTAAAATCAATGGAATGTTATATTATAAGGGTCCAGAAGGTGTCCTATCTCGATGTATTGGTTCTAAGGAAGCTCATCTCAAGTTAGACAAGTATCACCAAATTTGGCGCGGGGAGGAAGGGCCACCACTATATCATTATATTCAATGTGCAGCCTATTATTGGTCATTAATGGTTAAAGACGTACTTCAAGTGCAATTGCCTTAAATGTTTTGAGCTTCCCAACTAGAGTGAGTGTAATTTTGTATTTAGTGTTAGAGACTATAGGTGCCCGTACATTGATTACTTGAGGAACAACGTGTTGTCGATGAATAATACGGACGTTAAGCTTGTAAAGAGAAAGGTCAGGGAGTATCTTATGCAGGAAGGTGAGCTTTACAGAGTATCGTTTATGGGAAAACCCCTAAAGTGCATCACTCTTCTTGAAATGGAAATAGTTTTGATTGAGGTGTACGCTGAATAGTACGGAGAACATCAAGGAGGAAGGAAATTATATTATTATCTACTCGATAAAGGATACTATTGGTCAACAATGGAAGTCAACGCTTTCAACTTCACTAAGAAGTGTGTTGCCTGTCAATAGCATGGTAATGCCATTCACGCTCCCGTGGTCACACTCCATAATATCACAACTCCTTAACCTTTTCACATATGGGCATTTGACCTTATTAGACCTATACATCCACCATCGAGATGATGCATTTAGATTTCGGCAAGAACATAATGCTTTACAAAGTGGGTAGAGGTAACTCCTTTAAGGAAGGCAACAGACCAGCAGTTGTAGGTTTCATGAAGGAGAATATCATATGTAGGTTCAAAATCCTGAAGTGTATTTTATCTGACAATGGCACTCCTTTTATCAATTCATATGTTTGCCAACTACTGGCTTCCTATTATATTGATCATGTAAAGTTTATGCCTTATTATTTGAAAGGAAATGGATAAGCTGAGGCCACTAACAAGAGTTTGTTGAAAATACTTAATCGCTTGGTTCATGATAATCATAAGGAGTGGCATGACAAGCTACTATTAGCGCTTTGGGCTTATAAAACATCTAAACGAAGGCCAACACAAGCAACTCCTTTTTCTCTAGTATATGGGGCTGAGGCAATAGTTCCTATAGAAGTCTTGATCCCATTTGCTAGGTTGGCAATCAATGCTGAGCTTGAACTCAACACATTACGAGTGATAGATCTAGAAGCATTAGATAAAAGGCGTGATATCGCCAAACATAATCTCATCAATTATTAGCATAGGCTTGGAGTGGCGTACGACCATCTAGTGAGAAAGAGATCATTCTAACAAGGCAACGTCATACTTCGTGCAACTGAGCATGTGCGCCGAGGTACCCTAATGCTTAAGTTTACACCAAAATAGGAAGGACCTTTCGTAGTTGATGAAGTGTACAAAAATAGATATTGCAAACTCAGGAATCCCAACACGGATACTATTACTGCTCCTATTAATTTTCAATATATCAAAAAGTTCCATTTGTAAAAAGAAAACTATAGTAAAGTTAAATGAATGAAACTTAAAACTCGAGTTGTACGAGCTTGTTTTGCATATTTGTTTCTATTATTATCTCTTTTGCGCACTTTAGGTTAAAAAAAAAAAAACAAAGTATTAGTGTTTATAATGCTGCTACTCGGTAAGAGACTTGTCTCCCAAGTGCACAATATACATTTATCATATGAGTTGTTGACTAGTTGAGGCTTTGACTCTCGGGCGTACTATATGATGCTCTATCGAATAAGACAATGACTTGCACTATTTAAGTATATATTCGTGGAGCATGTAAAAATAGTCAAGTAGTGGGTAATACCCCCTTAACTCATGATGTAGCTGTCTAATGGAACTAATATTCCTCTTTTTAATCAATATCTCTATATTGTCAGATCATATATTCGAATCCATGCTTGCAAATAGAATACACTTCCACTGCGCAGGGTTTTCTCGAAAATTTATCAAGCCATGAAGTAACCTATCATGTAAAGTGCTACTAAGAAAATGTAATGTATTCTAAGCACATAATGATGTGAACTTTTAAGAGCTTGCTAAATCAACAAACAACTCAGGTCAATTCATGATGTTCCATATAAAGGCATGGATCTCAAATAAGCGAAAAGCAAAACTATACATACTGAGCTCAATAAGTCTTTACACTCCATTAAAGAAAAAAGGTGCAAAGAGAACAAAAGTAATACTATCAATACTCGACACTAGATGCTACAATAGAATCAAGATATGTGCTTGCTAGACGCTCCTCTCTCTTAAGTTCTACCATTGCAAGTTCGACTTTGAGTAACTCACATCTTTCCTCAATGTCTCGACTGCCTAACACCTTTTGAGCTTTGGCTGCAATGATTTCCATCTTGTTGAGCTTGAACCTAAAGGTACGTGCTACAATGATACTACTAATCAAAAGTTTGAGATTTTCTATGGATAGCAAGCACTAAGCCTCATCAAATAGCCTTACAGCTTGCCTAAGTAGGCCCAGGATATGATTAATCACATTAGAAAAATCCCCTTCCATCCTATGTAAGCACTCCAGTAGTGTTAGAAGGTTAGAAGGTATCGTAAAACCATGAAAGGAGGTGATATCTTTTAAGCTTGCTTTCATCTTGGTTACTGATCTTTTATCTCCATGTTGTATTCTTCTAATCTTTAAGGGAAGTGATGATGTGGGATCCCTTCGAACAGGTGAAGTCGCGTCACTACAAAGAGTAGGGACATTGTTAACTACAGTAGCATCCATGGAAGCATTAGGAGTAGCATATATCTCTTCATTACAAAACCTTACATTAATCAAAGCATCAGTAAATGCCTAGATCACACTTTCTTTTAAGAGTAAAAATTCGCTATCTTCACAATTATCAATGATATTGAACACATTAGGGATTCTAATATTACCATGGGTGTCTTCATCAACCTATTTTGTGGAGTCTGTTTTATCATTGAATTGTCCCTCTTGGTTATCATCAATGTTTGTCGCATAATTTTCTCTATCGTCATCTGTGTGTTCGGGAGAATCCCATAATCAACCAACTCAACATTATCTTCTCCTTGATCCACAACTTCGGTAATAATGGGTGGATCTTTGGCTTAAACCACCTTTCCCATACCGTAGCGACTTAGAAAAGGCCGAGTGATAGGAAAGATACTTTGACTTGAAGAAATGCCTTTAGGGATGCCACTACTTGCTCCATCAGGATGATGTTTCACCGCTTTTTGTTTAATAGAAGTATTGGTCTTATCCTTTCCCTTTTACTCCTGTGATACATAATTGAGAAAACTAAGAAGAGTAAATTTTAAGAAAATATTAGTATATGAAAAAAGGAAGAGGAAGAGTGTATTGACAATGTTACCTTATGAATGCGGCTACACTTAGGTTATCTAATGATCAACGGGAGAGAGGGTAAGCGTTCATTTTGCGATTTACCCTGAACATCACTAGATGACTTCACACTATTAGACGATTTTAGGTCTTCTTTGAGTCGAAAGTAAAATTCATATCTCCGAATGACTATTTCAGGCAAATCCCCTTCAGCTGTTTCTGAGACATACTTCTTAAACCTATCCAAGCAATTCTTCTAATATGTGAGCTAGCCACTTGAAACAACCCCAGAACAACTTATGGAAGGAAAGAATAATTACTTGATCCTTTCATGAATGTCCTTCCGGCTCTTATGTTTGAACGCTTTGCAACATTTATCAACACTTTGGTTAATGACAAAATCATGAGGTACTCCTTGATCAAACCCCAGTTGTTGAGCAACCTGATCAAGTAAATATTTCACGACACTACACTCAAGGAAGCAATTAGAAGCATCGGCCCAATCATGAAGTGACGGAAGACCCCCAAGTGTACTCTATAAAATAAACTCTATCTTAACTTTAGAAAGCTCATCATGAAGCTCTATCAAGTTTACTAAGTCATTTGAACCGAAAGGGTAGATTTCTGAGTATCATTCATATTCAGGCAATTCCTTTGTGTATGGACAAAAGTTGAACTCGTGACAGGTATCAATGACATTCTTCAAAGTACTTGGGAGTTTTCTATTGTCCCATCCCCAAGCTTGGGGCCTGACAACATTAGAATATGTAAGTAGGAGACTAAAATATCTCCTTTAGTGCTCGCAGAAGAACATATGAAGAAACACCAAGTCTACGTACGACACCACAACATATCTCCCTTGCAAGCGTATCGAAGCTTCATGAAAGAGGTCTAAATGCCTATACAAGGACCCAAGTATAAAGGCCCCAAAGCAAAACATTCCCCTTGCACAATACAAATAGCTAAGTGGAAGAGTCGAAGACTAACGCCTTTTTCGGGGCCCCTTAGGAACACGAAATGATGACAACCAATAAGCAATGAAAGCTTCTAACTTGTACCTGAAACATAAGACAAGACAGATTATGTTTTGGTTATAAAGTGAACATCAACAGGAAACAAGGTAAACGATGAGTATGCCACATCAAAATGTAGGAACTTAATTGCACTGATATCAAGGCCCCATTTATCACCCTTGTCTAGCTTAAAGAAATGCTTTATCCATGCATTAAGCGTACTATGCCGACGAGTATCTAGAGTTTCTTATTTGTCTAATTCTAATAGTTCAATCAATGCTCAATCATCTTCCAAGATTGAAGTTGTGGTGATGTCAGTCAATCCAAGATTAGGAAGGCTTAGAAGGACTGCAACATCCCCTAATGTTGGAGTGATCTCACCCCACGCTGTCACAAAGGTATATAAGTGAGTACTTTAACAGGACATGATAGCTTGCCAAGTTTCTATTTCTTATGGGCGGTACAAAGTTAAACTAGAAGATACCCATATGGGATAGTGCACCCCTGCCTCTTCCAAAATGGATGTATGTGCGAAATTCTTGAAAATATATATCACCCAAGATAACCAGCCATTTACTATATGCTTGAGGCCATCGAGACTATTATTTGAAAGAGGGATTTCTTTCTTCTTGTTTCTAAAATGAATACAAAATTTGCTTCTATCTCAACCCTCTTATGTACTGGAGGTTCTTGTCTTATGAAACGCAGCTTACCATCCTTAGGTAGATGCAGATGTGTGTCCTACCTCTTTATATCTCACCAGAAGAAGTTACCTTCAATAATTAGGTCTATCTGTTTTTCCCAAGGTAAGGAGGTTGCCAGAGTATGATCTTCAAAATATGCCAAAACTTCATTGTTCTTATCAGCATAGTTGTTGCGAGAACAACTCTTTTTAGATTCTTTGCCCATGTCAATAACCCCTAAAAGCAATAGTGATGTCTATATGCAAGTATGAAAGAAGGTGAGCACCTGAAAATAAAGGGAAGTAAGATAGTTAGTAAAAGTGAGGTACATTCGAAAAGTATGACATCCAATTATGAAAACTAGAGATGATACATATGCAAAGGGGCTCTTGCAATGCGTGATGACAGTATGTGATTCACACATAAGATTGGTGATACCATGCTTAACTTACATGTTTATGATGGTGTCTAACCAGTATATTCCAGCATATGTGTTCATGTTAGAAGATTAATGTTCAATAACTCATCCTCAGCTCATGCGATAGACCTATGTCTTTTCATATTTATGTTAAAAAGGCTTATGATTCGACTATTAGCATTTTGCTCACGCATCAAGTGCCATGTTTAACTTATGAAGCTAAGGCTTACATGTTGATTAAGCTTTCATGTCATGTTCAGAGGTTATGTGATGCTTGGACTTCACATCATGCTCAAACCTCGCGTTATGTTCAAAACTCATGTCGTGTTCAAGCCTCACGTCACGTATAGGCCTTGTGCCATATCATGTTCAACACTTGTGACATGTTTAAGATTCATTCTATATTCAAAGCTCGTGTTACATTCATAGATTGTAACGCGTTGAAGATTCACTTTGAGTTCAAGACTCGTGACTATGGCTCATGCTCACTTGTATTTGACCTTAATGTTCAAGGTTCAAATGTGATCTTTATGTTCACTCATAATTAAGGCTCACGTATCAAGGCTTATGTTCGACGCACATGACAAGACTCATGTTTAGTTTAAATACCAAAAGTGTTATACTCAAGTTGTATACTCAACTCACGTGTACTCATATGGAAAGTTTAAAAGTGCTTATGTTAGAACCTTACATATGCTCGAGCCAAATAGACTACGTTGAATTGAAGTTTTCAATCCTCATGTGTTTAAGCATAAGATTTATGTCTCATTCACGTGTATTGAGCTCGCAAACTCCTGCTCTACTCTTACGCACTATGTTCAAGGTTCATGTTCAAATTCACATTTTATGGTTATGTAGAGGCCTCATAGTCATTCTACATGATTAGTTTGTGAGTGTTTGTATTGAGGGGTAGTAAAGTTCATTTCACGTATTACCTCACGAGTGCTTATGTTAAAGGGAAGTTATGTTCAAACTCAAGCGTGTTACTCTCATATGCTCATGTCTAAGACTCGTATTTAAATTGTATGTGCTCAACTCATGCTCAACTCTCATGTACTCGTGTGTGCATGTCCTTACAATTCGAGACTTGTGATTCAATTACATTTTAAGTTGCAATTGGCTTTATGGAGGTTACAAAAGGAGGCCACATATGACCTAAGTGTTATACCTCTTTGCTATTACTCATTGATGAAGATTGGTACTCCAGTTACGATCGCAGATCGGTTGGCGAACAATCACGGTTTGAGTGGTAAAGAGTCTACCCTTTTCAAACCGTACCAATTTGCTAATCGTTGCTAGTTTGAGATGTGGTCCTCAAGTTATGATCGCAAACCTTTGACCCTTAGTTGGAGGCAACTACAGTCTAAGCGGTGAAGAGATCCTTTTTCAACCAAATTCTCAAATGATTATGCTATCTGCAAAGCCTAGACGATGAAGAGATGTCAGTTTCAAAATTTAAAGAGAAGGGAGAAGGGAGGAGAAATAGAAACAATATCAATCCAAATTTGAGATAAAAGCTCAAAATGATATTATGAATTTTAAGATTTAACATATACATAAGGCCGATTCAGTACAATGCACAATAAAAGGATAAGCAAATTACGTTGGAATCATGAAGAAGGGGCTCGAAGCATATTTGTAGCTTTCAATTCTTGGCAAGGGTACGAAAAATGGAAGGAGTAATTGTCAAGTAGAAATACGATCAAGAGAAGGCATGTGCATTGACATGAACATGGGTTTCGTCACAAAAAAAAAAAAAAAAAGAAAAGAAAAGAAAAAGAAAGAGAAACGAATGGGCCTCCTCCCCCTTCAGGCTTATTCGAGAAAGTAATTAAAGCTAGAATCACAGTGGCCCCCAATAACAATCTTCTTTAATGACTTATAAGCTCAGCTTGAGCCAATTACCCATATATATATATATATTATTTTCATGCCTGACTTGACTCCCCGTAGCCTCTAATAAAAGCTCTAAACGAGGAACTCACAGGAAAAATTCTCTCATACAAAACCATTGAATGGCTTAAAGTAAAATTTACCAATAAGTGTAATCATAATTACACTACGTGATACATAAAATTCATCATCATGGTTATTACTTTCGCTCGATGAAAACTCTTCATCCAAACAATGCCCGTAGTTTTCGAATATTCTAAAAGTAGCAAAAACATCTAATGGCTTCCAAGGACAGCTGAAGATCCTTTCAGATTGCTCATTGTCAATATTTTGTGGCACAACAGATTTCATTTTCAACACTAGGTTGCCCAAATGCTCTTCCATTATGTGATACATAAAATTTTTGGATTCTACAAATTTCATATTACATTTGTAGCACTCCTAAAACTTCCGAGTTTTAATATCGTCATTCCATGATTCAAGCCCTAAAATCACAACCTTACCCAATAAATTACAAGTTAAACTACCATCTCTTCGTATATAGTGGAAAGAATGAACTGCCAAATAGTTTCATAGAAGTTTAAATTAAAAAGAAAAAGGGAGAGGTGTAGACCTGATGTGAGTTAGTTCAGCAACAACTTTTTTAAGTTTGGTCTTCGTCTTTAACAAATAGCTTTATGGAAGAATGAACTCTGAATGCCAGTAGCAAACCAAATCCGATACAAAGGAACATGAACAGTAACAAACTTAACTAGACAGACCAAGTCTAAGCTAATGTTGGCTTCACAGTAGCTAGCAATCACGCCCTGAAGCAGTAGAGTCATAACAGTCTCGCTATGCAAACCATTTTAAAATAGAAGTTGACCATACAACCGCTATCTTAAACCTAATTTACACAAAGCGTCCACGACTAACTCGTTTTAAAGTAAACAGTTCATAATTTAAAAAAAAAAATTATTTACTTATGAACTTAAGAAAAGTACTTACTTGCATTAAAATAATCTAAGTAACTTACAAGATTGAGCGATCTAATCACAATTTAATTGAATAATTTGTAAACCAATGCCAAAAGCTTTAAAATAAATTTAACTAGAAAGCGTATTTGGTCTTCAGTTTACATCCTTACTCCCCAAGGTCTCGCAGTTGCTAACGTCAAGGTGATTATAGGCCGCTTCACTGCTAGCACTTGCAACAATAGCTATAGGGATGTGAGCAACCACAGTTAAGTAAGTTAAGATGGAGACTTAAAACTATACCATAAACACAAACAAAGTTATTAACCAAATCATTAGGTGTAATATATGTTCAAGCAAATGTCATCGTACAACGTTGTCCGGTCGTCATGAAATTAGAGAAATTGCGTCCACTATAATCCGGGTTAAGGAGTTGCTGTTAATACAGCAACTTATGACCAAACTCAGGCTTATGTAATTAAGACACCGCTCCTCCCACGACTATCTCCGAACCATTAACTTTACCATTGCTACGACCTCCTCACTTATCACTTAGTTCGATTAAGGATAAAGAAGAGACCAAATATACTATCTAACACTATCCCTTTCAAATGGGTTGGTAGTTGGCCAGAAAATCTTAGGTTTCCCCTAATGAGTTGTTATAGAGGTCCAATTTATGGTTATAAGTCATATATTTGTTAGGTGTAATTTAGGGTGATCAATCATTTCATACAATACAAGCTAGAATAACAAACAAATTATAATATCACTCATAATTAAGCACATGCACATAGCCAACTATCTAACAAGTACAACTAAGTATAATCTCAAGCCTTCAAAATACAGTAACGTATTAATCTCAACTTATCTCGACTACTCACTTGCTCACTTGAGGTGAGACTCGTTCAGTATATTGTCATTGATCCTTATAATACTAACATTGTTTCAATTTTCATATAATTGCTATAGGTTAGTTTTACCCTATAATATTTATTGTTATCTTTGATTTAGGGTTTAATATGCCTAATTATCTAGGTTCTCAAGTTTTTTACTATTATTCTTGATTCGGTTAAGTTCGGGTTCAATTTTCCGCATTAATTTCTAAATTAGGCTCTAGTTCAGTTTCTAAGTACAATTTTATACATGAACCCTAGAAACTCGTTTCAACCCATAATGTGAAATTAATCATATTATTTCCAGATATCCTAAATACTATAATTATCCTTAGTCAGTATTTTATTTTACCCAATACACTTAAATCCTTATTAGTATATCGAATTTATTCCCGACGTGAGAAATTTTTACATTCTTTATATAATTACCTAAATTTATGTTTTCCATCAGATTTAGTATATATTCCTATTATTTATATAATATCTTCTATTTATTATATTTTCAATAATTGTATATTATGTGTTATTACCTATTATGTACATAATACACATATAATATTTCTATTACTTTAATTACCATCTTCCAAAATCAATTAATATTTCAAAATATCTAAATTCATCTCAAATCAGATCTTACACCTAATTACCCTAATATACAAATTAACTTAAAATTTACTATTTTTCCTTATTACTTATTTACTACATAATTATCTTATTGATTATAACACCCTAAATGTTACAAGTATCATACTTCATCAAATTTCAACATCCTAAAACATATAATTATTCACTAAATCAGTAATTAACTATTTAATTACTTAATTAACAAAAAATAAGCTATTTTATGTATCATTTTAAGGCCTAAAAATTATCTAAAAATTTTGAAAATTTATTTTTCAAAAAGGGCTTCATAGAACTGTTTTATATTACCCTAGTGGTTTATAGAAAAATTTTAAGCTTCAAATTACACTCCTAAGCCTATTTATTTCTAATTCTAAACATACTCGATTTTGTTCAATTTCTTAAGTACTTTATATTTATAGACGTGATTAAACTTAATCACTATTTTTTCCTAAATCTACATACAATAAAATATCATAATAACAAATTTCATAATTTTCTGGGTAAAATTAGTAATTTTAATAAATTTTACAAAATCAGGTTGGAATTGGACTCATTTGACCATTAGGATTCTGGCCACCAGTGGTGGCCCTAGAAGTGTTAGCTAAGTTGGGCAGTAGTGGTGGAGTGGTGTGGTGGTGTCCGTTTGTTTCCAGGTGATCATCGGATGTGGGTTTCCTTCCAAAGCCTTAGTTGCATAGATTTTTTGAAATTTTTTGTAAAACCCTAATTTCCTCTTAATTTTGTCTCTCTCCAATTTTCTACAATTTCAGACATCCAAAATGAGCTTTTAAAAATTTTGGGGTATTTATAGAGATCTTGAGGAATTATTGTATATTAATTTGATTAGACAATTGCTTTATTTTCTTCTAATTTATCTTTTTTGTTGTTCTAATTTAATTAGCTGAATTTTTTCTTCTTTTCCTCAACTACCATGACCCAAATCTGGCTCATTCCTTATTTTTTTTTTATTTTTACTTAATTAATTATGAATTTTATTTAATTATTTAGCATTATTTTAGCACATTTCGTATATTTTAAGTAATTATGCGTATTTCTATTTACATGTAAATTCATATATAGTATAAATAAATAATTCTAAATTTTATTTAGGTCATTCTATGATTTTTAGTATACATATAATTTATCTCTAGTGATTTGTTATTATAATATATTTTATGTATTTTCAATAAATAACGAGTAATATACTTAAAATTTAAAAATTTTATATTCTTTTATTTTATTACTTATTTTCTTAAATTGGAACTTACGGGATCGTTTTTACTAACATTTTTAACTTTATTTGATAATTTAGACTCGATCGGATCCTTTAATCAATTGCTCTAATTTCTACAAGCCAAACTTCGAGTAGACAATTGTGGGTCTTATAGTAAATACAAGTGCACAAGTTGCTAAGTTAAGGAGTTGACATAATAGAAGAATGAGCTAAAAGAACATGAAAGAATAAGCAAGAAGAGATGCTGTGACTTATCGAGTTGTTGGAGAAAAGTAGACGGCCAATATGTTTTATTCTTCTTTCTTGCTTTCATGAAGTTGAGGATGTTATAAAAGAAAGGGGGGAAAAGGCTGAAGTAAAAGCATGATGGAGGTAGGACGGGGAAAGGAGCTTTAGAGTTACTTGCTTTTGAAAAAAAAAAAAATAGAGAGAGAGAGAGAGATGAAAATGTTGTTGAACGAAAAAAAGGATATTAGCATCTGTAGAAGAGAAGCAAAACAAAAAATACTATAATCCGTACTATACTCATTAGAGTTGTGACACCTTAGCTTATAATGTAGTACACAACAAAAAAAAAATCAGACCAGCTTTAATTCTTGTGTTAGATTCACGTGGAGAAGAAGCTATGCTACTATTTTCTTTTCCTTTTCTTGTGAAAGCTTATATTTGTACCGAGGATGCAAGAAAATAAAGAAACATATTATCCTAACCTTACCTTTTAGATATGGGTATAGCAGGTTGTACTGTGATAATGAAAAAAAAAAAAGAGAGAGCAACTGGACACCTGTCAACATTGTGATGGGGGAGTAGAAAATAAAAAAAAAAAAGAGAAAAATTATGTGTCCCATTCGCGCTGCTTTAGGTTACCAAAAAGAAGGATATTCTCTTATAACTGTTTAAAAAGATTTATCCATTTTGAAATATAAAAAGAGTGGGAGTGCTAAAAGTGTAAGGAGAAGGCGTTAATAAGAATGTTTTCTTGAAATATTTTTGAAGGACTTTTCTAAATAGAGATTTGTAAATTTGTCGAGCTTCTAAGGCGCTGCCTCAAAAACCCCACAGGGGACACTGTCCTCTTGACCCCTGCCCGTTATCCAACTAGTGAGATTGTCGTACTTACCAGTCATAGTGCAATAAATAAAATCCAGTTTACGCAAAGCTTTTACATAATATGTGAAGACTTTACAAGAAAAATGCCCTTATATGAGGAGAAGATTAAGATAACATCAATATATGGAGTCGGCCTAACGAGATCGCTAATGTAAACTTAGCATATAAATTCAACTCAAGAGAGTCAATAAGTCATGTGGATCAAATGGAAAAGACAAATCAGCTTAAGAAAAGATAGCTTAATGAAGACTTATTTTAAAATGTTGTCTTAGTGGCAATATATTACCTAAGCCAGCTGAGGCATGACATATGGTTAAGAGGTGTTGTAAACTTGCGCATTAATACAATTCTCAAGTTTTCTAGTAGCGACGTAGCTGTCTAATAGCGCGCACGTATGCCTGAGTCATCTAAAAGGCTTACTTAATGGCCAAACCTCTTCAACTTTGTTCAAAGGACTTTGGTTAGGAGGTAAAATGCAGAAAGCCAAATTTAATGTTAGGCTTTATGCTTATTGATCAAATGGATTTAATTCCTCGGGCTAAGGTAATAGGGCCTGAAGAGCCAAACCCATAAATCATCGAGATGATTAAGGGAGATTTGGTATATGAGCTTGAAATAGGACTTGTTGGATCAGTTTGTCTGATCTAACTTTTCTTGGTTTAGCTCATATTAATGAAATACAAAGCCTTTTATTTGGACCTAAAGCCATGGAAAAAGGCCATTTAATACCGATATATAAAAGGTTTCAATTTGAGCCATTGATCAACTTACAATCCAACGTATTGAATTCATCTACCATATCCTATAAATACCTCATTTATTTCCTCATTTGAATTAGAGTGAAAACCTCCCATTAATGCCATTACTCTATCGGAACTTTACCTCAAAGATCAAATACTTAAATACTTCAAGAATACCACCTTGTTTTTCATTAATCTTAGAGTTTGATGCCATTGCGCTCCTTTACCTGTCACCATACTTATTAGAACCTTACTAAGATCATCTACTCGTCTTCCTTACGTTTCTCTTTTGATCATCCTATGCGAGTTACTTAAGTCATTTCCCTAGTTATGTGTAATGCAACTTTACATAGGATACGTATGTGATACTTATATCTGTACCCACACCTCTAACTATTTACCACCTTGCTTATATGGTTAACCACATAACAAAAGAAGTAGTCAACCACCTATGTTTGTTTAGCCTAGTTTATCTTATTTTTCCATCTTTGGTACATACCTTCCTTTAGGATACAATTTAAAGTATTGGCTTAGGGTCTTATTGGATTATTATATGAATTTTATCATATAGGAAATCAATTAGTTTATTAGTATGTTAATTTTAACAAAAACCTATATCTTATTCATTAAGCTAAGGTTTTGAAGTGGATAAAAAGTATGGCCATGATTATTAGATAGATTTACTGTTAAAGATTTTTAAGGAGTTTGTTTAATTATAATAATCCATTTTGACTATTTTGATGACAACAAGAATATATCAATTTAGAGCTCCTATTTTTTATGTATGGATTAGGGTTTGGAAATGTATTCATTTCAAGAAATTGGATTCACAAGTTTGGGAACCGTTATGTACAAATTGATTATATGTAAAAAATAGTAAATAGATATCCCAATTCGTATCATACGTTTAAGTGTTTGATCCTAATAAATGGTGAGGTAACTGAAATGGTATTATAAATGTGATTATACAATTCACTAACATCATATTTTAGTATTGTGGAATCTATTTATTTAAATTCATGATTTTTTTCTTCTTTTTGAAAAATATTCTTATTTTAAAAAGTTTTTGGATATTTCTCACTTTATCATAAGCTTGTCGAGATCTTATCAATTGTACCTTTAGAATAGTGATATCATTTTATTTTTCTTAGCCACTTATATACTTCTATTAGTGTTACTTTTTAATTTCTAGCAATATGCAATTTTTCGTTATTGTCAATTACACTTTTATTCTGAGATACTATGTAGCCTTATTTTTGTTTTGATTATATTCTTCGTGCAAACTGCAAAGGGTGGTATATAGATATAGCAATATTTGCCTGACTTAACGCAACCATAATTTAACGGATTGTAGCTCCTTTTAAATAGATCATATTTTACATGAATGTGGGAATCAATATGTAATATATATTTATAAAATTATAAGAGTATTTGTCATCTTTAAAACAATTATAAAAATGGTTAATATGCTAATTGTGATAACCTTTTAAGTAACTCTATTAATGTTCTTAATATAAAAATAAAATTATGTTATTTTCATTAACATGAATATATCCAAGGAAATTCCCACATGGAGCTTTGATATGATGTTTGGGAAGAATAATAGAATTTCGACGGAAAGAAAGTTGAAGGAAAGAATTATAAAAAAAAAAGTAAATGAAAAGTATTAATTTTTCTATTATTTGGATAGGAAATAATAGAAAAGAAAATTTTCTATCGTTGCTAAATAAGTTCTTCACATTAGGTTTTAGTTTAGGATTTTTTAATCTATCTCACATTTTATTTTTAATCCATTATATTTAAACCATTAAAATAGTTGTATTTTCAAACCGTTTAAATTTAATGAATGTAAAATTAATAGTGAGATAAAAGATTGAACTAGTTCCATAAAAAATATGGACCGAATCGTAAAAACTCCTTAGGAATGAGAATGTTGGATGCACCTAAACAAATGACAAGCACACAGATTTGATGCTTATTTTGCGATTCATAATGGCAACTATTGTTATTGCCCATTTTAATTTTTTCTTATCAATATCATATCTATTTGATTGGTCCTTTAATACGTTTCATTGAATAAAATTTATGCTTCCTTAAAAGAAAATTTAAAAAATAAAATTATTTTAAATTTTTCTATGATAACGCTAGTTAAAATAATCTATTATAAAAGGTTAGTAAATTACTTTCTCTCTCTCTCAAGTTGAATTAATTATTCATAAAAGTTGATGACATGTTGTCTAGATAATAAGTTTATCGATTTTAATAGAATGAACGGCATAAATTAAGTTTAATAAATTAATAATTTAGATTGGATAGTATTCTAACAACGTATTTTTATTACTATTACCATAGAAACTCCATATACTTCTTACTAGATGTGTCCAAACGGGTTAAATGGTTTGGTTCGGCCTGATCCGATCCACTTTAACCTACTAGTTAAATGGGTTGGGCTTATTTAACTCATTTTTAAACGAGTTAAAAAACCTTTATCCTAACCCGTTTAAAAAATGAGTTAAATGGATCGATCCGAAGATCGAAGGCATAAATACATTAAACGGATTAATTCAAATTGATCCACTTTAATTTGCAGATGAAACGTGTTAAGCTTATTTAACTCACTTTTAAATAAATAGAAAAACCTTGATTTATACATATTTTAAAAGCGAATTAAACGGGATACGTATTTATACACTTCTATCTCTTACTATAAAATATAACATTTTTGAGGCAATTTGTTTGAAAAGATAACATGAAAAATTTGTCTGCCTGGGGGGCTGGGGTTGGAGGTGTTATTTATTTTCGACTGTTTTTATCGGATAGTTTATTCTTTAATTTAGACATGAAAACGAGAAGAGAGAAAAAAATAAAATATCTAATTTTTCCTGAGAACGAGGGATTCTCTTTGGTCCCAAATGGCAATAGGAGATCTCGTTCTGGCTTGCGCGACAAGAATCCTTAAATCAAATCAAATTTCGTTTCTTGAGGCGTTCCTCTGTCCACGTTGACACTAGTCCCTATTCTCTGCTGCTGCTGCTCCTATGATAACTCTACATCAATTTATCCAATGATTATCCGCCACGTGTCTCTCTTGATTTCTCGTGACTTTTCACGATCCCCGTGATCTAGCAAGTTTGATTTTTCTTTTGATTTCTTTTTTCTCCGGTAAATAGCTAGTCACTTTCACTAGCATTTGAGCCGGCAACAGAGGATTTTTAAACAATTTATACATATATATGTATGTATATATAAGTGAAGAGCGTGCATATTGTCGTCATGACTTTGGCTTTGTTCTACTCTAAACGCCTGTGAAGCAGCAACAATCTGACTTAGGGTTCCTGCTATGCCCTTTCTATGACATTTTATATCAATTTGTTTGAGGGAAGGAAAGTAGAAAATACTTTATTAATTAATTGGTCAAGTAAGCAAGGGTATATGAGGGGAAAAAAAATCATTAAATACAATAAAAGTATCATTTTTAGTGCTAACACCATTAAATTATAAGAATATTAATAAAAATGAAATTAGTGGTATATATTTTAGTTGCCCTATTAATTTTCAATATTTTGAAAATGAATAAAGCAAATTCTTTTCGTCGATCGTATTGAATATTTTTATTAATTATTGACATACTTCCCAATCGCATTACGGTAACTAATTAATAAAGTCTTATTTTTTTACTACATTTAATAATATTAAATAATATATTAAAATTAAAAGGAATCTGGCATAAGTAAAGACAACCCAGCGATGGCATTGCTATCATATGCACCCATCAACTTTTGGTTGCTGGCCATGGTTTTTTTTCCCCTTTTATTTCCTTTTCTAATTAATTTTTTTATTTTGTTTAATAATATTTATTAATTAATTACTTTAAATTAATAAGCAAGTATCATTTGATGATGGAAAGATTTTATATCTTATATTATATTATACAAGTATCTATCTTTGGATGATTTGACATAATATGCTACTAGTTATGAGTTTGTCAAGAATGACGCTAGTTTTTGTTAAAATATGTTTCCATTTTCATTGCACATATAAAAGATTGTATAAAAGTTTTTAAAACATCTTAAGATGAGTATTTTTTGATAAAATGAGTAATAAGTTTTGTTAAAAATTGAATTATTTTTTTATCAAATATGATTAATATTCCCATGAATATTTATTGATTGTATTACACTAAATTTGATAAAATTAACATTTTAATAGTGAATATAACCAGTATTATTAAACTTAGTCCAAATGATTAAACTAAATATATAAAAAGGATTAAAGGAAAAGATCCAACTCAACCAAAAGTTGAATTAGAATTGAATTAATCAAACCAATTAAACCGTTCAATGAAGCCACGTTTAACCATTCTGGTGAAGACCAATATATGGTCGATTTCCTTGGTTGTTTAATCAAAATTACTTTCTTAATGTCAACAGAATTAAATAAAATCACTCTCTCTAGACTAAGACTTGGAATCTCCGTTACGGTTCCGTTTTCTCAGCCTTAATATCTTCTGCAAGAGCAGCTAGCATACTAACGTCCACACGAAATCACAACTCCGACAACGGAATAAAGCTAAAGCCCACCCGACGGTCACGTTCAAACCGTCGTCCTGTGGCCACGTGTTCTGCGAACATGGACATAACGCGTACGTTAAATTTCTCATTTCAACATTTTAACCTCACTGTCCTTTTTCTCTCTCCCCAACTTGCTTGGAAAATTAGGGGAAAGAAGAGAAAAGGGGAAGAAAATAAAAAAAGAACTACAGCACAGACAGAGAAGACGACCCGCCACCCTCCAACTTTCTCTCTCTCAGACCCAGAAACCAAAACTACATTTCAGGTACCCCTATATGCTTGTATGTGTGTTTGTTAATTGTGTTGTGAATTGTGCTTGAGACTTGAGCTGTTTTAGTTTGTTGTTTTTTTGGGATTTTTCTTTTGATTACTGGATGGTGGGTTTTCTTAAAGCTTGCATCTTTTCATGTGGTTTGTGCTAAAGTTTGTGTCTTGCTTATATTTTTCATTTGTTTCTTTTTAAATGCGGTGTTATTGAGATTGATTTCGTTTAGGAGGGTTGAGATTTAGTTGAACAATGCTATTGACTTCGGTGGAATGTGATTAAAGGATGGGATTTTTCCTTCTCAATCATATGTTGTGGTTATCCACGCAAGGAAAATTCCTTGAAATTTCTTTGATAGTTGCTTTAGTATGTTCTCCGCTGAAGTGCGTCATCTCAAACTTAGTGGTGGTTTTTGGACTTTCCATTTGATTCTATGCTTTAAGTGAATTTTCTTTTTCCAGGTTGATGAATTTGTAGATGGGGTGGATTATTGTACTATTGTTGATTAGAATGAATGTCTGGAATACTGTCCAAACAGATTAAAATGTTCAATGTCCATCGTGACGACCACCTGGGGACAGATGGGGAATTAACTTACAGTTAGCTTGATCAAATCATTTCCCTGCTTTCGTTGTTCTTTTTGCTATGTTTCTAAGGAAGCTCTAACTTCTGATGAAAGGAGCTTGATTTATTTGCTCAGTGGTATAGACTGTTCCATTTGAGCCATGCTAGTATTGACTAGAGTTGAAGAGATTTCATACTATGTGAATGAGTCAGTATAGCTTTGGACTGTTTATGTTCTTTAAGATTATGATAAAAGTCAAATGGGAAGTCATTGGCTCTAAATATTCATCTTTTTAAAGCCTTCTCGTGAAGGCATTCTTTGCTTTACAGATAATGTTACGTACAAAGCCAATCAGTAACCTTTCAAATTCTGCAAGGTCCTTCTTGTTCAGCGGTTCATGGTATGGTGCTGCTGATGGAAGTTCATGTTCCGAAGATGAAAGGTGGCAGCAGACGAAGCAGGATGTTTCTGTCAGACAAAAACCATCCACCTTAGTATCTAGGACTTCGGCTAGAGTTGGAAGCTTCATCTCTGGAGATGCTGTCAAATCAGCACCTCCTCATACAGCCGAGAGTATTGACCACAGTGGGCCCATAGCAAAAAATATCCCTGCAGCTCCCAACTCTGGGAAGCCTGAGTCTGTTAATTATGCTAGTAACGTGGGCATTCTCAAAGAGGATGTGGCCCCCTCTTCTCCGCAGATGGCTGACCAGTTCGTCAAGGCAGGTATTGCAGCTGTAAGTCTTCTCTCTGATCTTGTAAACTATAAGATTCCCTTGTCAGATGGAAGTGCAACGCTAAACTTGCCCAAAAACTGTATGGTTGATACCACCAGGCCTGTTGCAAATGTAAAATCATCAAATGTGAAATCTTTTAACAGAGAGAACTTCTCCAAAATTCATCCAAAATCACCAGCCAACACTGCAGCTAATCCAAGTCGTTCAAACTATGTTGGTACCAAGGATAGAGGCTCTAAATCTTGTTCTGATGGTTTCAAGAGTGTTTACAATGGTGGGGCTAATAACTCGGTTGGAACTTCTAGAACCATTTATTCAGATGGTCGTAATAAGAGGAGAAATGTACCTCAAAGATCGAAAGCATATCCAGGTCATATCTTTTCAAATTCTGGTTCTGCACAACCTCCAGGAAGAAAGGTCGTTGACCATACCATGGAAGGTTTTAGCAAGCTATCAAGAGATACTAGAGCATTGACAGGAATCGCTTCAACTCCTAGGCAATATGTATCCATGTCTCCTGTTGTTGATAGGGTTTCTCGCATACTGTTACAGATGGACTGGGGTCCTGCTGTGGTGGAAGAATTACAGAAACTGAACTGTTCAATTGATGCGTATCAAGCAAACCAAATTCTAAAGAATTTGCAGGATCACAAGGTTGCTCTTGGCTTTTTTAACTGGTTGAAGTGTCAGCCTGATTACAGGCATGATGGGCATACTTATACTACTATGATTGGCATCCTTGGTCGAGACAAGCAGTTTGGTTTAATAAACAGATTACTTGAACAGATGGGGAGGGAAGGATGCCAACCAAATGTTGTTACATACAATCGCATTATTCATAGTTATGGTCGTGCCAACTATCTTCATGAAGCAATTGCTGCTTTTAATCAAATGCAAGCAATGGGGGTTGAACCTGATCGTGTAACCTACTGTACCCTCATCGACATCCATGCGAAATCTGGTTTTCTTGGTGTTGCTATGGACATGTATCGAAGAATGCAAGTAGTTGGTCTTACGCCTGACACCTTCACTTATAGCGTGATGATAAATTGTCTTGGAAAGGCTGGTCACCTGGCCGATGCCCACAGGTTATTTCAGGAGATGGTTGATCAGGGGTGCATTCCTAACATCATCACCTACAATATCATGATTGCTTTGCAAGCAAAGGCGAGGAACTATGATAATGCGTTGGAGCTCTATCGAACCATGCAGAGTGCTGGACATGAACCGGACAAAGTTACTTACAGTATAGTAATGGAGGTACTTGGGCACTGTGGTTACCTCAAGGAAGCCGAGGCAGTTTTTGCTGAAATGCGGCAGAAGAACTGGGTACCCGATGAGCCTGTTTATGGTCTTCTGATTGACCTATGGGGAAAGGCTGGCAATATCGAAAAGGCACTGGAGTGGTACCAAGTCATGCTTGATGCAGGTCTGCATCCTAATGTCCCCACTTGCAACTCCTTACTTGGTGCTTTTCTCCGTACACATAGATTGTCGGATGCTTTAGACCTCCTTCAAAACATGCTTAGTTTGGGTTTGAATCCTTCCCTGCAAACATACACTTTGCTTCTGAGTTGTTGTACGGAAGCACGATCGCAATATGACATTAGGTTTTGCCGCCAGCTTATGGAAGTAACTGGCCATCCTGCCCACATGTTTTTGCTGTCCATGCCTGCTGCAGGACCTGATGGTCAGAATGTGAGGGATCATGTCGGCAAGTTTCTCGACATGATGCGTAGTGAGGATAGGGAAAGCAAGAGGGGGCTTGTGGATGCAGTGGTTGACTTCCTCCATAAATCAGGGCTCAAAGAGGAGGCTGGCTCTGTATGGGAAGTGGCTGCTGAGAGGAATGTGTATCCAGACGCTGTGAAGCAGAAGGGTTCATATTATTGGCTAATTAACCTACATGTGATGTCTGATGGTACTGCAGTGACAGCGCTGTCTAGAACACTTGCCTGGTTCCGCCGAGAGCTGCTTGTGTCTGGCATTGGTCCAAGCCGGATAGACATTGTTACTGGTTGGGGGCGGCGCAGCAGGGTGACAGGGTCTTCAATGGTGAGGCAGGCGGTGCAGGAACTGCTGAGCATATTTAGTTTTCCATTTTTTACTGAAAATGGTAATTCAGGCTGTTTTGTGGGGTGCGGAGAGCCCCTTAACCGGTGGCTACTACAGTCTTATGTGGAGCGGATGCATCTGCTCTAGGAGGCAAATGCCATCATGCGTCCATTTTTTGTAAAAAATGAAGTTAAAGAGTTTTGTTGTGGATTTAGTCAGGAATGTAGTTGTGAGGTCCTGTCCTTGTATGTAGGACTTCTTTTGTCACCACCAAGTGTGATTGTTTGATGAATTATTCAGTTTGATGGAAAGATCTTCCTTTTCTAAAATTTGATAAATACGCTTGATTTTTTCTTATTGGTTTTTTTAACATATAATGATTCTATTTTTCTTCATACACATACAAGATTTAAATGAAATTAGGAAAATCACACAAACATTACCCAAGTTTGAGGGGTTTCGGAGATCCATGATTCAAAACTCACTCACTTTAAGGTGTCGTGATTCTATTTTTCTTCGTTTATATACCTATAAATTTTAAAAGAAAACCATATAAAGGTTAACATGATTTTTATGTCATGTTAAGGATTTTACTGATAATCCCCTTTTTTCGTTTTTTTTTTCCCTTGTACACTTATGACTATTATTTTTTGTGGATGTATAAATTAGGAAAACTATAAAATAGAGAGAAAATTTAGCTTTAAGCTTTTGTAAACGGCACTCTAACAAATTTTTTTTTTTTTTTTTAAATTAACAATTACTGCAACAGAAATTAAATCTGTGTTAATATCATGATGTATAAGGTTTTCTTGGTCTATATAATATCCATATGTGTTATGCTTGTAAGTGAGCAAGAATGTGAAAACTAGAATCCATGTAAAATACATTTTTTATGTGACGATATATGACTGGTGCAAGCACATAACTTATCCGAAGAGTAGAATAGAGAAACTTTGTACAAGTACAAATGTACAATTATTAGTTTGAATAACATACAAGGAATACTTGCTCTCTCCTTGCATCTTATCAGTATTGTTATTATTAGTTAGTAGCAATAATTGTAGTAGTAGATGGCAAATATAATTTTGAAATTTAAATTGCAACCATGTTTATTTTTTTGAAGCTTGAAGAGATGAAAATAAACTTTAATATCAGAGAAAAAAAAAGATAATTCCAAGATGTAGCAATTCTTATTGAAGCTGATATTCATTTATTAGTTTATTACTTATTTTTGAGAAAAGCTTAAGATTTGATGATTTGTTTCGATACCTTCAATAAACTAAACCCCATTGCCGAAAAAGAAATTCTAACTTATTTGGGGGTCTTCATTTTACCTTCTAAGTATTATTTTGATTTTGATTTAAACTTACTTCACTTTATTGTTACTAAATATAAATAATTCTAATCTTAAGAATCGTGGCATTCGCACCTTGATATATAGTTACCCATAGTCATTTATCAAATAGATAAAATTCATTTGCATTTCTTTTATAATTGAGCATGATTAAGAAGCAAAAGTAATTCAAATTTATGTAAATATAAGATATATCAAAATATAACTATAAAATATACGCTAAAGTGAAAGAAAATAAAAACAAATAAACGCCACTTGAACCCGGAAAAAAAAAAAAGAAAAGAAAAGAAAAGACATTTAATCATCTTAAGACGGTTCAGTTCGTAAGGAAATTACAAACTGAGCCTCAAAACCGGTTAGACGAGGAAGAAGATTATGATGCACAAAACTTTCGTAACGACGTATTGATTCTGCGTTAAATGCGAAAGTGATTCTCTTCTTACCGTAACTAAACGGTAGAAAGTCAAGATTTTCTTTCTCTACGAGGTTATACGGGTTTTTATAACATTATACAGGTTGTAAGAAAGATTTTGTTTTCATATTACGTACGGCAGACTTCAATTACACAGTTTTGACTTAGAAAAACAAAACTTTCATCCAACTTCATGACATAAAAGATATAATCTAACGAGAATACGGAGTTGTTGACAATCGACGTCAATCGCATCTGAATAGTAAAATTATCATAAGCAATGGAAGACATGTATTATGAAGGAAAAACCCTTTTTTTTTTTTTTTAAGGGTTGAGTACAACGGCAATGCGAATTTAAACGTCTCTATAAGAAGGATGTTCATTATCAGTTGATTGTAACTTTTCCCAACACCTTAAAAGTCTCATTCTTGCTGCATTTTGCAAAACCATTCTCTATTAGGTGATTTTATCAAGTAATAACCGAGTTTGTGAGACGATAGGGATAAAAAGACTCTTTGAACTAATTTCGAGCCATTTAAGTAATTAAAAGAAAAAAACAAGAAACAGTACTGGATCGGCCCATGACTACCATCTGTCAAGACGTTTGAAATGAAGTCACGCGTTCAAATGTCATGAAGTGCGGGTTCGCACGAACTCAAATATAAGCCGTTTTATCTCTTCCTCCACTTTATTTGAATCCCTCAAGGGTCCATTTGAATGGAGTGAGACGTAGTAACAAACTTCTCCCCTCATGCTTCCAACTCCAGTTCTAACATCTTTTGATGTGCTCCGGAAATGCATGAACATCCCAGCGAATTAGTGTGATGGATTACTCCTCAAATACACCAGGTCTTCCTCAGAGCAGTTCTCTGATATCACCAAGGATCAGGTTAAAAAGACCCCTGGCCCTAGCTCGAGCAATCGAATCCGACTATACCGAATTCCAACAACTACTGCACTCCTCAGCTTGCATCTCTTGCAACGAGTTTGTCTCCAAGCAGTGTGACTTTCCAGCCATCAACTTGTAGGAGGAAAACGGAATCCTTTTTTGGCACAACTGTAGACCAACAAATTCAAGTCAAGAGATCAACACGCTGAAAATATAAAAGAAAAATAATCCGATAACAGAGAAAGACGTCTGAAGCATGTTATTAATTTAAACAACTAATATTTCTTCTGCTTCAAGGGCTCAACAAAACTTCTGAAATTAGCTTCATTTCTAAACCATTCCACGTATAGTCATCTTCCACTCACTCCACATCTTAATTTAGACCTTAATCCAACAGCCCCCTCCCCACTCCTACTTATCACCTCTTCAGAAATTCATTTTGAACAGATGCAAAAATTTGCATCAGCCCAGCTACGTATGCAACTTGAACAATGTAATGGGGTTGACACATCAGATTGTCAGCTGTGATGTGACCTCATGCTACTTGACAGAAAGAATCTTTCTGATGAAGCCACGTGTTGCATGCGCTAGTAACAGCTTTTTCCTTTGGAATTTCACAGGAAATTTGACCCATTAGATCTTTTGTTTATTTATTTATTTTTCCTTTGCCACACCATTATACCTAGTACTGCATATGCAGAAGAATCTAGTAGAGTTAATCTGATACAACTAGGGGTTCACAACCATAAAAGTTCTACAAATTCAATGGAGAACAGATCACTTACTTGCTCTTGCAAATTCAATCTTGCAAAGCCAACGCCACAAGGCACTCCGCAAACCACTTGCAGCAGACATCAAGGAGATTAGTTCCTTTCTGCGCAAGTTTCTAACTTCCAAGAACTGCCAATTCCGTAACTCCCCAACTACTTAGCTCCCTATTGCTATTTATAGTGCACTGCCCTACTACAATTACGAAATTACCCCTACTAACCCTGCACTTGCTACACACAACATAACACCTGTTCACATACA
Organism: Lumnitzera littorea; assembly: GCA_024138015.1. Lineage (NCBI taxonomy): Eukaryota > Viridiplantae > Streptophyta > Magnoliopsida > Myrtales > Combretaceae > Lumnitzera > Lumnitzera littorea. The sequence continues at coordinate 121,086,093 of JAMXBB010000002.1, forward strand.
CGCTACACAACAGCATACTATAGAATATAACACTACCACACTTACAACCCCTTATCTCCTCTTGTATACATGAAGTAACAGTTTGTGCACTCTCGGAGTTATATCATAATCAAGTACACCTCATTCCATTTAAGAGATAAATCCTGTAATTCGGACTAGTTACTGAACCCATGAAAGTCTTTTGAGGAAAAAACGAAACCTTGAAAAAACAAGAGCTTGTGCCAAGATAATATGCATAACTAAAGATGGTTAAAATTTTTATGATGATTCTACAAAGCAATCCTGAAATATGGAGAGTATATATTTTACAACATTGATAAGGATATCCAACAATTTCTGCAAATATTAGTATCATCATGCCCAACATTGTATATCATAAGAAAATTATTTCTCATAAGTTTAAAAATAATTTTAAAAAGGTCCTTTAAATGAGAAGAGTGATACTTGAGTTTTGCCCTGTCATGATTAATGAAAACCTTGTGACTAATTGTTATAGCTGAAATGATTCCTACAAGAAACCCCCAAGGGTTTGCCCCAGGGGTTAAAACCCAAGACATTTCATGACAATTTGTATGACATCTTGAATTTAAATGCTAACAAGGACATTTCTTGGGACTACCTACATAGTGCAAGCAATACTGAACTAGTTGCATTTTGTGGGGTGGTTCATCTGTCCAAAGATAGCCAGCCATACAATGAACATACCCCTCTGTTACCATAAAAAATGATCCTACAAGAAAGAATCTGTTCTCCCCTAACAACAGCATATCAAGGCATAGGTGAATCCAGCTACTCTGAAAGTCTCATGTATGCTTAACAAAATTACATTAACATGCATTATTTTTCGGTAATTATATTACCATGCACCAAACATGCAAAACAACAAGAAAATCATACAACCAGACATGGATGACCAGGATACAAAAAGTACCACAAAGCAAAAGTGAATCACAACCAACAGAAATTAGGAAAAGTGGACTTCAAAACCTGCCATCAAGCGGTCTCCTCTAAAAAAAGTAATAATAATGAGAACAGTTGTAATAAAGCTAGATTATTGAAGTTGATGCCAAACAAATACCCACACACAACAACAAAGACAGAAGAAAAAAGAATGAGATGAAAAAGCAATATGTGCTAATCCTTTTCTATGTGATCTTTGTACCAGTTATCTTCTGTGAACTGCAAACTCCTACATTTTCTACATCAAAATGTTAGGGGTGTAAATTGGTATACAAAATCCAAGGTTTTAAAACTCTGGTACATAAACAACAAAAGAAGACCATACCAGCCCACACTTCCACACACTGTACTGAACTGAATATTTCAAAAATTGGACTTACCACGAAACTTATTGTCTCTTGTGATTATTCCAAGTGTTTCTGCAGTTTCCCGGATCATGATACCTCTTGCACCAACAAAAGAATTTACTTTACACTGTGCAACTGCTAAGACGTTAAGAGAAGTTAAGATAGTGAAAATCTCTTAAGATACAGGGGAAAAGAAACAAAAAGAAAGCCTCTAATGTTATATTCTGAAAAACAACAAATCAACTTTTCAGGAAATCCTGCTCTCTAAGTAAAACGATGTGTACTCAAGGACAGTTAGAAGAGGTACTGGTCTGTTCAGAAAAAGCAGATTGCTTACTTAACATCAAAATGATTTAGGTCACACATGATTGATTACATGGAAATTAGTTTTCTATCATATTTAATGAGAACTTTATGAGGCTACAAGGGTAGGATTGAAAGCACGATTCCATTAACTCCGATTCCCTGGAACCTGAGTAACCAGTGTATAGAAGAGTTTCATTCCACGGATTCAAGCATGTGTAGTCGTCTTAATTTCTATCATTGAACTCTAACTAAGAAATAATCATTAATTAAAATTAGTTGGAAATTTGGTTCCATGTAAACTATAGGTGGCCATAATGCAATCAAAAAGCTCAAGTCTCCAATGAAATTAGAAGAAAAGGAAATGGAAATGCCCCGAGAACAAGACAGAAAATTACAACCTAAAAAAATCTGCCTGTAATCAGCCATTTATTTGCAACTGATGGTATTACCTAAAAGATATATACCCATAAGGAGAAGTTATGTTTATAAGAACTTATTATCTGATATCCTTATGAGTTATTGTAATTTATGAGAAAGGCCGCATTGAATATGAATAAGATGGATAAAAATGCAAAAAGGAAAAAGAATACAAAGAGGAAAAGAAAAGCTAAACAGAAAACTTATTTGACCTAGAATGATGGCACCATGTAAATCTGCACCAAATATGCATTGGGCGATCTGATTCTTCCTGCATTACCACCAAAAAACAAAAAGAAAAAGAAAAAAAAGCAAACACGTTTATAGTAGCCACATAAATCATTTCTGTCAATATGTTCCAAAAAATATAATATCTATCTCACCCACTGCTTTTCACAAGTTCCATCATATAGCTTTTCCACATTTCATGCATCGGCATAAATTTGTCAAACCTGCGAATTAAGTGAAACATTCAAGAATGACTCATTAAGATGCAAATAAACTGGTAAAATCTATGCTGAAAATGATTTCATCATATTTAGCATTTTTTTCAATGACTAATTCACATGCATAACCAGATCTTCACAGATGGATACAAGAAAACTTGAATTGAGATGGAAACCAGTGTTTCAATGAGAAAATAGTAAAGTCCACAAAATTCTTTGGATAGCTATCACAAGGGTATATAGAACTGACTGGTGTAGTCCAAATAAGGGAAAAAAAGAAGATCATGCTAAGAGTTAATCTTTCTGTTTTCTCTATGCCTCCTAATTTCTCATACACCTATCACCTAATTTGGAAGCAAAGGCTCTTTAACAATAAAAAAAGAAATGCAAGAAACAAGAGATCTGTTATAAGTAAGTAAAAAATAGCAAGCAGGCAAAATGAATTAACAATTGCAAGAGAGACAGAAACTCTGCAAGGCAAGACACTAACAAAGCAACATTAGTGACATCTAGAGTAATAGAAAACATACTTATGGACATCTTGAGGTAAATGAAATGATCCACATTTCTTAAGTTTCTTCATCGACATGCGTATTTTGGAGCGCTTTGAATGGGTCTGCAAATCCCCAATGCGAGAACCACTTAACGTGAGACGCCCTTGTACATAATTATCAAGAAGAATGACTCTGTCAACTTTCGAGCTTCTAGAGCCCTGTATATATTTATGAGCTGAATCTCCTTTCTTGAGAAGTTCATGTAGAAACCCATCAATTCTGGTTCCTCTTTCACCAGAACCCTGCAGGATTAAGAAGATATTGACAAGGATATTATGTAAATAGATACTTGGCACAGATTACATAAATGCCACAGGCATCAGCTAAACAATTAAGAAGTTACCTCTGTGCTTGCATTCAATAGATTCGCATGAATGGCACCAGTAAGCTGTGAATATGCTGGATCAGCTATATCCATATCTGATGATAGAATCAACAATTCATCCCCACTGTGAGCACAGGCATCTCTTTAAAGAAGTAGGTTTATTATCATTGACATTCCAATGCATGTGCTTGTTCTTACTTAAATAATATACCGTACTTAAACACAAAAAAAAAAAGGAATGACCAAGACACTAATTTAACTTGTAAAAGAAAAAAGGGAATGATAACTTTTTCCTTGGATAAGTAATTAATTTCATTGAGGTAAGGAGATATTACAAGCTTGTACCAAGGCAAAAATTAGCGAACTTAATAAAAAAACAAGGTGACCTCCTATAGGTAAACATGAAATAGCAGGGGGGAGAAAATAAGCACTAAACTGGAAGTACTGGAAACTATTTTAACCCGACATAACTGAGGACTACAAGAGACAAATACACAAAATTTTTTTTGGCAAGTGATTGAGGACTGGAAGCACTCTGCCCAACTGAGATTGGTTTCTTGCTAGCTACATGCACTAGCTACATTTAGAATGGAAACAAAAGAGAGAGGGGTGGCTTCCACAGTTCCAGCCAGGCTTCTTCACTTACAGGTGCAATTTCCTCTTGCATTAGTTGTTCGTCAGGTCTTCAGGCATTTTAGCAAAGAGAACTCCTGTTGTGTCTTAAGTGCCAAAGAAGAGAAAGACATCCTGAAGCCTCACTACCATCTCTACACTCCAAAATGATGTCAGCCACTAAAACCCCTCTGCATCAAATTTTGACTAGCACCCTTGCTTGGTTGGCTCCCACCCTTCTAGAATTGAGTGAATCAGCACAAAGTGGGATGCTAACTACACATGCAACATAACTAATTCTTTTAGCATCCAAATATTCACGAGGAATGCAAGATAAAAGTATCCAAGTGGGATATTTTGGAAGCATGTATTATTGTGAGAGAGATCCCAGCTCACCACTTCTGGAGAACAAGGTATCATTAAGAAAACTACCAAGTTTTGTTTCCTAGAGAACTTGAAGTAGAAGAAACCATCCATATTGCCCAAGACTCATAGCAGACCCTCTGCACTCCACACATGCATGGCTATCATTTCAACAAGGCTGAACCGGATTTTGCAACCAAGGAAATAGCTAACTGGAGTATTTTGCCAAAATAACACGCCTTCAATGACCACTAATGCTAGAGGAAGAACCCTAGCATTGATCCTTTGCTTAAAGGAGGATAATATTCTAGTTTGATCTCCTCTATAAAAGCTATAGGTGCAACTGTTTTACAGTACATCCACCTAGGAGTTTCAAATTCACCTAGAAATTCATCCAAAGCTTCAAGGGCGGTATTTCCAAAAGAAGATTGAGAAAAAGATCTCCTTTTGAGTACGTTAGCTACATAATCTACTTTAGTACTCGATTCGGCAAAAGGATGCTGAAAGATCGCAGAAGAAACATTGGCTTCCATGCTGATAGGAACATGTGGATATGTTGCTCACTTTTGAGGCAAAGCCCCACAAGTTACTTTTTACTTCTTTGCTATATCCATCAATAAAGGCAGAAGAACCATTGTTCTTGTGAAGCTTCATGGGACTACCTCTAAGATTATTTCTAGAACTACCTTATCTCATGGCATGTAAGAAACAGAGGAGGCTAGAAACTGAGGAAAGGGAAGAGAGACTAGGGAAAAGAAAAGGAGAAAAAAAAAAAAAGGATCTAGAGATAGAAATGCAGAGAGAGCAAGGAGAAAGAAGAGAGGGGGAAACAGTCAAAAACCATTGAATAGTAGTTTCTGCAGGGAAATTCTTATTTCTCAAGAGGTTAAGAGGGTTTCCTCTCAAGAATCCACATTTAAAGAAAAAGGAATAATTACATTAGAGCCACAACAAATGGATAACAGTCTTTGCACAAGTTGCTCTCTTCTACCTTTTTTGTGGAGTAAGTTCCCCCTCTGCTTCCAATCAAATTTTTTGGATTGAAGATGACAAAGACTGGAAGGATCCAGTGAAATATCTAGAGATAACCAATACTTAGGTAGATAACATCAACATGTACAACACAAAGTAGCAGAAGAATTACAAGGAAGCAGAAGAATCAGAATAGCACCTTTCTTCAGTGGAGGACTGGAGAACTGTGTTCCTGCAGCATCACATTGACGTTCAAAAGTACTTGCAGAAACATTGTTACATCCTTCAGGTACCATACCATCTCCCTCACTGCTTTTAGCTTTACCCTTCTTCTGGTTTTGTAAAAGTTCAGCTTTGGCCATAGCAAACCTTCGCTCTAATGCCTCCAATGTGCGTTTCTTTTGATCTTGAGAAGTTGCTGTCATACCCATGGTGATTGCAGTAACTGAATGTCTTTGGGAAAACAAATTTTCCTCAGATTTATTTTACCAGAGATGTAGCACCTACAAAAGCCACAAGAGAAAAGAAGTCACGTAGAAATTGAGCTTTCAAATGTGCACAGATAATGCCTTTTGTCGACCACAGAAAAGCACTTTCACATCCTAGATATTCATTTCTCCCTTTGCTCTACTTTCTACACCAGTAGTATATTAGGAAAGCATCGATATTATGTAATAGAAGGCTCATCAACAAACAAACTCCAAATTCTAGTCGACTTACCTTTTCAAACAGTAGGAGAAAAAATTAAGGATGCATCAGAAGTTTAATAACTAAATTAGGTTAAGAATATACACATAGAAATTAGGTTAATAACTAAATATATCTCCATAACAGTTACCAAAAAAATTTAAATCCATCCATAAACTTCTCAACCACCAATTACTTACAAAATTTATCTAATCATATAATTACTATTTTCTGTCACATTTACTTTTAGGGTTGCTATTTTTTTATTTATCTATTATTTTAATTGTTTAACATTGCTATTATATAAAAATTTAACCTTTTACTTAACTCACATTTGCTACTGCAGTAATGATTTCTTCTTTCAAAAATTTATTACAACTTTGATTTTACCAATATATATTATTGGTGTTCTTCTATATTATGAGCCCAAGGTTTTTTTATGTATTTTTTACACTGACAACTCCAATGCGTCGTCTACTTGGATATCATTAAGTTAAAAGGGCCCTTAAATAATTGCCACTTAATTTTATTTTTTATTTTACTGAATCTGTCTAAAAGTATAGCATAGTCAAAGATAATTCATATTTTCAAATGGAGCTATCAGTATTTTTTTTTATTGTGATAACGTATATCTATAGTACAATTCAACCCATCTTTCTTCAATAATTTTTTGTGTAGTAAATTTATTTTAACTTTACATTTTCAATTGCTTGATATATAATATCGTATGTGATATTTCATGTATTATTGTGTTTATTTTTTAAACACACATATTATGAAAATTTTGTTGTACATAATAACAATGCGAATATTTTTCAACAATTTTACATGCCACCATTTTACAGTATTTTACTGTGTTAAATAAGCTATTATTTCATGGTTAAAAAAAGAGTCCTTAACAATTCCATAAGAAATGTCAAATGACTTACAAATTTAACCGTCATTGAATCAACAACCTCGAATTCAATTTAATTTACATCATGTGTGCGTATAAAGAATTTTAATATTTTGGGTGTTCAATAGTTACAAAAGTTTAAAACAAAACTATATATGACTTTTTTTTGGGTATATTTTAAGTGGTTATAGACAAATGTAGACTATAGTTAAACCATTATTGAATAAGGATGCTTGGAGAAGGAGTTCAGAACAGGTTTTGTAAAACCCAAATCCAAACCTAACTTAATACCCTATAAGTCTTCCTAAAGTTCTACTGAGGTTTTTATTTTATTTTGATAACTCGCCCAATAGGATTTTGGAGAACTCGCTAATGCTTTAAAAAAAAAAAAAATTAGAAAAGATATCCAGAACAACATTAAAATTCATATAAAAGGTTTTGGATTGTCTAACTTCTGGATATTGACCAAAAAAATAAAGTTTTTCCTAGCAGAAGCCATTGTACAGCCATAACATCAAGCTTTTCGTTATTTATTTATTCGTTTTTTATAAACAATGAAAATCACTTGGAGAATTTTTCACCGTCCTGTTTTGAACTTCACTGAACCAAGCCTTGCATCTTGATGTTTTTATATCTATATATTGTATTCAAATAAAAATTTTATTCTTTTGTAAGAAAGATGATATATGCCTACACATATTTTCTCCAGGCTATCTACAGATAAATACAATAACATCCACTCCTCTTGGGTGAACCGTACTTACAAGTTAACAAATATACAGAGACCTAAAATACAAAAAGATTATTCACAAAGGCAAAACCATGAATTTTGACTTCTCAGTTTCCCTTACCAAATTTTCTCTGAAACTTTAACAACAGATCCGAAAATAACAAAAAACCAAAAAAGGGTATAGGGGGGATTTTTCTATCAAATTACTAACAATAAAAACAGAAAGTATAGTGAAAGTATCATATATTCACCATAAAAAACCAAAAAAAAAAAAAAAATTCATACTTTACCAACAGAATGTGAGCAACAAAAACAGAAAGTATAGTGAGCACTGTTAAAAAAAAAACGTACTTTACAAACAACAGAATGTGAGATCCGTACCAAAAAAGGGTTGAGGCGAGTGACCGAGAGGATGAGATGAGGATTGATCGCCGATCGGTGACCTGCTGTATTGAATGTGTTGATTGTGAGGCGTGACTGTGAGGAGGAAGTCAGGAAGAGGTTGAGGGAGGCGAGAGTCCGTTAGAGACAGAGATGAGATACTAAGATTTGGACTTTGGAGTGGACTGTGGAGTGGATTCTGCCGAGAGGAAGAGGCAACAGAATGGCGCATGCGGCTGGGGTTTTTAATCACTGTTTGGATTGAGCGAATGAATAGACAAGAGAGGAATTTGAAGGGAAAATAGTAAAATATCTTTGTTTGGAAAATGAGAGAAAAAGGAAAGAGTGGATTTTGGGGAGAATATTTTCCATGAGCTCACCAAAATGAATTCTCTCCGATTTAGAGAGAATCGTAGATAAATATAATAAAATTATTAATTTGTTGTTGAAATAAATATATATTTTAAAATATAGGAATTTTAATGGTATTTTAATAAAATAAAAAATTTATATTATCAATTTTCTTTTTTACTTTTTTTTTTCTCCTTCCTAATTCTTTTTTTTTTTTACTTTCCTTCTTTTACAATTCATCTCCTCTTCCCAAACATAGCCTAAAAGATCTTGATAAATATATTATTTTATTAATTATTATGTTTTATTATTTATACCTATAATTTATATATATAATATCATATGTATATATTATTATTTTTAATCAAGTTTGAGCTTATTATCGGGTTTCTTTTTAAATTCCAAAACACTATCTAAAATATTATAGGATTAGAAAATCATTTTTAAAACCTATTTTAAAATCTTATAGGATCAAATCATATAAAATTTTTAATGAGTTAGATGGATAAAAATTCTTGTAACGATTCATTCAGTGACATCCCTGTTATCAAAATGTCTTATTTCTACTCTATATACTTTTTTTATCAATATTACTTATAAGAACTAATTTTCTCCATTGCACATTTAAGTGGATAAGTGTCTCCTATATTTTGTAAAACATTTAATGCTTTACTTAATTATTAGTGAATTGGGCATTTGCCATATTTGTGTTAAAAAATAAAAATATAAATTAAAGTTTTTTAAGAATTTTTAATTTTTTTCATTAAATTATAAAATTTTCAATCTCATTAATCAATTTTCATAAGTTTTTAAAATTTTTCAATTAGATAAAACTTTTTAATTCTAACAGTTAATTCTTAATACTTTTCAAAAACTATAAATTCTTTTTTTTTAGCAAAAAAAATATAAATTCAAATGATGAAATGTATAGATTATAAATATGTATAGTTGTAGAAGGCATATAATCATAAGGTAAATCAAAAGAGAATCTCTACACCATCCACTAATTTAGAAGATAAGAGAGATGGTAATTATTTGAAAATAATATAACTTTTAAAAGTTGTATAACATAAATAGTGAGTAAGAGTTGGCTTCAATGAGAGAAAACATTATGAGCAAAATATTATTGTAGAAAAATCTACTAAAATATCCTTATTAACCACTTTCTCTTCTATTTATACAATGAGTTATAATGTTAATTAATAAAAAATATAGGGAGGATTTTACTCATTTTACTTTCTTAAAACATGTAAAATATCAAATTTTGATAGTTATTAAAGTTTTTGTTTTAATAATATAGATATTATCACAATCAAATTATTATCGTACATTTTTTAATTTATAAGCAAGAAATTAATGTGAGATTTTAATGCATAAATAAGGAAAAGATATTAAAGTAATCAAATAATAGGTGGCCATAATTACTAATCATATTAATTTTTGTTCAATGGATAAAGTAACGAAAGGATTTATTTTAATGAAGATTTATTAACAAATTAATAGTTAAAGTATGAGTAATGTTAATAGTAATATAGCTAAAATTAATAAACATTAAAGTTAATGTATGGTATGCGACTAATGTAAACAATATCAATACTAAAGGATACTATTACACCTAGTGGTGCTTAAAAAATTCTTTTGATGTGATAGTTATTAATTACTAAGAAAAAATGGATATATGTCTTGATAAAATGGATATGAGCGATGGTGTAGGACTACTTTAAAAAGTTACTATACTATATATAGTGGATATACGTTTTTATCATACGGTACTTTCATATATATTTGATATATATTAGATCTTATACTTCTTGCATTTACATTTTAGTTTTAGGATATGATTTTATTACCAATTTATCGTAGTTGAGTATTTCTTAGTAACTTTTACATTATATGAAATTTTTATGATAATTAAATATTTCATTATTCCAACTATCTTACTAATCATAGTAAATTGATAAACAATGTTTAATTAATGCCATTGCAATTATGTATTTAATTGGAATTCTTAATCAACACCGATTTTCTTTTCTAATTCATGTTTCCTTTTTAAGTTTGTACAATCTTTCAACTTTAAAACGTTGGGAAAATAATATCTTTATACATATATATTTTTTAAGTAATTTGACTAATTTAGTTTTGTAATAGATACTGATGATGACTAAACAACTATTTAATTCGAGGACACACGTTGCAGTGCATCATCGGCCAATTGGTAATGATTGATGTAACATCATCTTATATTTTCATTAATTTTTTGGGCGAATGTTGACTTCTCAAAGGAATTGTCACGATTAACATATTCTTAATGTATTGCTTAGTTCCTCTTTTGTTTTCTTTTTTATTTTCACTTTATAGACCGATCGTCTTTTCTTTTGCTTTTTTTTTCAAATCATTAATCATATATATAATTTGATTCAGATATTTAGTATGCTATAAAATCTATTGTAACGCTTTATTTAATATTTTTCAGATAAGTTAGCTCTGATATTGTTTCATCCACTTAGTAATAAATAGAGATAATTTTTTTCCTTTTTCACTTTGTGTTTTTGTTAGTAAAAATATTTGAATTACAACTATTGTTTTTTCTTTTATTTTCAAGTGTACATTTTTAGCAATACGACATAAAAATTTTATTTAACATGGAGGTGCTCTATAAAAGTAAGCACAAATAAATTTACATAATACTTTGATTTTATTCTATTTTTGTACTCCTAATATATGTCATAACTTGTTTAGTCAAATTGATATAATTAGCAATATTATTATGTGTTTCTCCTTTATAAGCACCATCTACCTTAAGTTTTCAAATTTATAATCAAGTGATGAAACCAAATTGTTGTTTTTCTGCAGTAGTTTATTTTCCTTTTTCCTTTGCAACAATTTGATTTGTTACCTTGTGTTATAATCAAAATTGTATTAAACTACTGTATTATTTTTTGCACACATCAAGTCAAATTATTGTTGTTTACAATATAAATAACTACTATTTTATTTACTAGCAAATCTATGACCTTTTTTTAATTCTATATGTAATTTGTTCAATTATGTGAATTCAATAATCTATCAAAATTATACTTTCCAAATAACATAAAAATATAATTAAATAAATTTCAAATAGTATTGAGAGTGTAAATGTTAAAATATAATAACAAGTTCAATATTTGTGTATATCAAATAAAAGACATCACTAAAATTTGTGTTTAAATACTATACAAATCAAACATAGTATAATTGGTATGCCTAGAAGTTAAGGTCTTAATAGGTTGAGTGGATCTCTTTAAGATATCAAAGAAAAGGGTAATGAAATGATTTCAAATAGTAATTATGTAAAACCTGTAAGCTTTACAATCAGTTACTCGAAATTCGATTCGTAAAATTTAGGGTGATCGAGCAAAGGAAAATAAGTAATAAAATGATTAATTAATATAATATTGAATTTTATGAAAATTATCCGTTATTTATCAAAAATGCTTAAAACAAATTCTGATAACTAATGAATCGATAAAATAAATTATATGCACACTAAAAATCATAAAATAATATAAATAATATTTAAGAATATTTAATTGTACTATATATAAATTTACATGTAAGTAAAAATATACGAAATTATTTAAAATATACAAAATATGTCAAAATAAGGTTGATTAATTAAATAAAATTCATAATTAATTAAGAAAAAATCAAGAAAAATAAGGAAAAATGAGGAATTGTCTAGAATAGGGGCATGGCATGCTGAGATTGAAGAAAAAAGTTAACTGATTAAATTAGGCCAAATAAAAAATAAATTAGAAGAGGATAAGGGGCACTTATCAAGTGGAAAATTAAAGAAAAAAATACCCATCAGCCCTATAAATTCAGAAAACCACCATCAAAACTCATTTTGGTCAATTTAGAATCAGAAAAAATCTAGGGAGAGGAGAGAAAGGAGAAAAAACCAAATTTACAAAAAATTAAAAAATTATAATGTAAATAGAGCTTATAAAGGAAACTCATATCCGATGACCACCTGTAAAGGAAGGGTCATCACCACCAAATAGTGGACCTCACGTTTAAAGCTGTAAACAATGGTGGAGCCACCGCTGGTAACTAGAAGCTTGTCGATTTGTGAGTTCTAATTTCCTTTCTAAATTTATTTAATTTATTAAAACTATCAAATATACATAAAAAATTGTGAAATTTGGTTTCCTTAAGTATTTTTGCATGTAGAATTAGAATATCAAACCAGATTTTTAAAATTATAAGTTCTTATATAGGTTCCTTAAGAATAGGCCTAATTCCAACGAATTTTATATGAATTTTCAAAAATAGTAAATAATGTTATTTTGAGCTAATTTTTGGTGTACATATTCATCATATGATATATTTAATTTAAATAAAAATAATTTTTGATAAAATATATGTTTAGTATTTATTAAAATTATTTTTTTGAATTTGTCATGTTTTTTATATGGAAGAAATAATAGGTTTTTAATTAAATTATTTAATGAACCTAATTTGTAATGACTTATAAAACTTAGTTATGATCTTAGAAATATTCAGTTTAAATTTTATAATTTTATTGGGTCATTTACCTAATTTAAGCTAATTTTTAACAAAATCGAACCTAAAAACGGTATATTGGAGAATAATACATATTAAACTATCTTAGTACTTTTCATGATCATAATATAACAATCATGATTTATTGAGTATAATATATTTTTTATAGCTTTAATAGAGCTCGGATACTAATGATTATATATTTATCTAAAGTTTATGCATAATATGTATTAAATATGTAGGTAAAGGGGTATATTTAAGTTAAATTTGTGATTTAGGATTAATTAGATATAAATTTTGATTTATAATATAATTAGACATCTTAACATATTATTGATAATGAAAGATAATATATGTAGTATTAGAGGTGTTAAATAGGTGATATAAGTATATAACATGTAGTAATACATAATATGTGTATATGGGAAATAAATGAGTGGAAAATCTTAGATAAAAATTTATGGTATTATAATAATAGAAATGTGCTATAAATTTGATTTGGAATGGGAGTTTATAAAATTACATGAAAAATGTAGATTATTCTTAAATCGAGATAAATTCAGTAACTAAATTAGAATTATGGTGTATCGTATGGATTAGAGTGCTAGTTAGAGACCAAATACAACATTTAGGATACTCAAGCATAATATGATTCATTTCACATTATGGTTTGAGACGAGATCTTAGGATTTGCATATAATGCATGTAGTAGAAACTAACTTAGAACCTAATTTAAAAACCAAATCAGAACTTAGCTTAAATCAAGAATAGTTGTGAAAGACTAAAAAACCTGGATAATTAGGTATATTAAACACTAAATAAAGAATAACAATAAACGTTATAAGATAAAACCAACCTATAGTAGTTATACGGAAAATTGAAACAATATTTATATTATAGAGATTTTTAGCGATGAACAGTATGAGATGCACCTCGAGTGAGCAAGCGGGAGTTTAGGTAAGTTGGGATTAATACATTGCTGTATTTCGGAGTACTAATTTGTAGTACTTAAAGGCTTGAAATTGTACTTGATTGTATTTGTTAGATAATTGACTATGCACATGTGCTTATTCTGAGCTGATGATATGATTTGATATGTTATTATGGCTTGTATTTATGTGATTTATTTGAAATGATTAAACACCTTAAACCGGATTTAACTAAATATTTGACTCATAAATCTAAACCAGACCTGCATAGCAACTTATTAAAGGAACATTAGGATTTTTTGGCCATATACCGATCCCTTCGAAAGGGATAGTGTTGGATAGTATAATTGGTCCTTTCTTCATTCTTAGTCAAACTAAGTAACAAGTAAGGAGGTCATGGCAAAGGTGAAGTCAATGGCTCGAAGGTAATCGTGAGAGGAGCGATATCTCCATTACACAAGCTTGAGTTTAGTCGTGAACTGTTGCATTAATGGAAACTCTTCAACTCAGATTAAAGTGAGTGCAATTTCTCTAATCTTACAACAGGTCAAATAATGTTGTGTAATAGTATTTGCTTAAATATGCATTACATCTAACTAATTTGGTTTATAACATTGCTTGTGTTTGATGTATAGTTTTAAGTTTCTGTCTTAACTTACTGAGTTGTGGTTGCTTACATCTCTATAGATGTTGTTACAGGTGCTAGTTAGGAAGCGAATTATAATTACCCTAAAATTAATAACTGCTAGATTTTAGAAAGTGAGGAAATACATCTAAAGCACGGATATATCTTTAAAGTTTTAGTTTTGATTTAGAATCTTTCATTTTCAAATGATATATTACTTAGGAAATATAGGACAATAAAACTTTATAAACATTATTTGTAATATCTGAATCTTAATGTGTATATATATATTTTCTTATTTTCTTAGATAATTAACTTATTTAATTTATAAATTATTTACTTTGAAGTGGGTTAGTCGTGGATACCTTGTGTAAATCAAGTCTAAGATAGCGGTTGTATGATTAGCTTCTATCTAAAAATGATTTGCATGGTGTGACTGTTATAACTCTATCGTTTCGGGACGTGATAAAACCATTCTACGAATATGACTCAATTGAGAGCCCAACATGACTTGGTTCTCACTTAATATAACTCACAAGCCAAGAAACTAAGGTTTACTGGCCACTAATCCCTAACTGCTAACAGAATTGGATTAGAATGTTAGGAAGGTAACTTAGAGAAATGTTCCCACAAGAAATAAGGAATATTTCATTAACAAAAAAAGGAAGATAATGCGGCTTACATCAATATGGAGTTTTTATAACAAGTTAATAAGGAAACCAAGAAAAAAGGGAAATTACAAAAGGTTAAAATCAATTTTAACTATCTTAAACATTCTAAAGAGGGCAACAAAGGAAAAATACAAAAGGGGATAATAGTATAATCATAGAAAAAGGAGAGACATGTGTCACAACATGGCTAGTGTAGTAAACTAGCGCAAATTTAATAAGGAGATAAGGGGACTTAGGTACGGGCAAGCCACGATGGGTCACATTTGGTAGGTCGGATCGATAAGAGTTGAGGCATCATAGCTGCAAGCAAGAGAATATGTTTGAAACAGGAGCTGAGCTATCTTCATGTCTTGCCAAGCTAGATGAATAATCAAGATAGTTCAAAGGTAGGGGTTTAAAAGCTCGAAAAAGCATGTAAAGTTTCGATCATGTAGGGAAAGAGCATAATAGGGGTTCAAATAGGAACCGAGACTCGTTCTTAGTAAGCTTTTAAAGCAGGATGTGTTGGGTTAGTCCTTATAAACCTTAGACTCTGCCTCTTGTCATTGATCCAAAGGTCAATATGGTAATAAGACAGGTCAAGATTCCATCATCTTATTAGGGATGTTGGAGATTTACCTTCAAATCTTGTTTGGACCCTTCCTCTAAAACATAAGGTGTTCAGTTGGCTACATTGAAGCTAAGTGACAATCCATACCCGTATGGCAATTTAAACTTGTAAGCATTCTCATTAATCCTTTCTCCTACGTGCATTCAATTTTTGGTTTAACTAATCAAATGACTTATGAGCCTTTCAAGAAACATTAAGTTACAATACGAATTTATGGTAAAGTTAAGCCATTAATATCACGTTTGATAAGGGGAAATTATATAGAGTGGAATGGAATAGGATAGGATGGAGTGGAATCAAGACTAAAATGGTAAATCTATTCCTATGTTTGGAGATGCTTATGCAATGAAATGTGCATATAATAATATTTGCCAAAAAAATCCATAATTAAATTAAAGGTTAAATAAGCAATTTTAATTAAAAATAATTAATGAGGGTGGAATAGAATTATGTTCTACTTTCCTAAAAGTGAAATCAAATTCCGCTTTTAAAGTTGAAATGACCAATTTCAAGGAATCGTGATTCCACATTTCAAAAGTACTTTCAAACATAGGAAAAGAAATGGAATCCAAAAATATTTGTTAGGTTCCCTCTAACTTAGTTTTGATGATAACAAAAAATATTGTTTGCTCATGGTTTTTGTAAGATATATGTTGTAGGAGAAATACTATATAGCCTTTAGTAAAAGGATGTATAAGAGAAAAACTAAGAAGAAATATGCATGTAAAAGTTTTAGTAAAAGCTTCGATTGATAAATAAAAAGCAAAATATATTGTCTAGAACACTTGTAGAAGCTAAAGTAGAAGGTTGACAACATTAAAAATGAGTTCAAGAGTGTTATAGAAGCTTGTATAGAAGTTTCAAGAATGCTTGATGAAAGACCGATAGAAGGTTAAGTAGAAAATTTAAAATGAAGCTTAACTAAGAAATACAGTAGAGGCTTAGATAGAAACTTTAAATAAGACTATGTTGGAGTTATGTGTAGAAACTTCAGAAGAAGGCTGAGGGTAACATAAATCTGAGAAGCATGGACTAAAGATTCTAAAGTACTTGTAGAAGTATTAGTAGAAAATTCAAATAGTGAATTTCGAACAATTTGCTAAAGCTGTAGAAGGACAAATAAAAGCTTCAATAAAAGATGAAGAAAGTTAGAAGACCCAACTCTATTGGTTAATTATAATTGGGAAATGTAATTAACCTTTGGGGATTATTTCAAAATCATAAATGTAGCAAGTGGATAACATTGAAACTATTCCTTTGAATTAAAAATCAATTCAAGATAAACACAGATTCCAAAACGAATTCACGATAAGGATGATTAGATTTGATGTACATCTACAAGGTCTCAATGTTCATGGCAATATCAGCAAAATATCAACTCTTGAACTTTAGAATTGAAGATATAAATATACAAAGCATTTCAATTCAAAAAAAGTACCGAGTTATAAGAAAATAGCATACTTGCATGATGAGAGCTAAATTTAAAAGAAATACATTTTTCTTTTCAATTTGTATTATTTCTTGAGTTGCATTATGTTTGTAACTTTGAAAAGTTGTATCGTAGCATGTGTTTAGTCTATTATAGAGACTAGTAAGACAGGTTAATTGATTGTAAAAATTGAGGATACCTGATTATATATGCTCTTTTAAAGTTTAATTGAATTGATATAGTAGAACTATTGGTGAAAATGGCTAGATCCCCAGCAATGGAGCTAAAATAGAGGATTGATGTACAAGGTGAAACCTCTATGAAATCCTGCGCTTGATCTTCTTATCTATCTCTTTTAATAATTGTTTTCTTATTTAAGTTCGATTGTCAAGCTTTTTTTGCTATTTTAAAATCTTGAGGGGATTTCTTAATTTTTAAAGTGTTAAATTTTTGTTTCAAAAAAAGTTTATAACAATCAATTCGCTTCCCTTCTTAATTGTTTAACGAGACCAATAATATTTCGATTCCATTCCTTCGTATCATACATAACAAAATAGATATTTACCTTCTCAAGATCTCTTTTCTTGAAAACATTCATGTAGTGTTTGGTATGTAGTAATGAATTTAAATGAAATCACTACTCCAAATTCCCTTTCCCATGTTTGAAAGTGTATAAAATTGTGATTCTTTAGAACGTGGAATTATGATTTATCGAAATTGACGATTTCAGTTTTAAGACAAATTCGATTCTACTTTTAATAAAATGAAATTGAAATTTTATTTTCCCTTAATTAATGATTATTATTTAAAATTGTTATTTAAACTCTAACTTGATTATGACATAAAAAAATTAAGCATATCTTTGAAAAATATGACTAGATGCACATATCAATCTATTTCATACTTGAAGCATTTCCAAACACAGAAATGGATTTATGATTCTCGTCTTAATTCCATTCCATCATATTTCAATCCATTATACTTCAAACTATTCCCTTGTACTAAATGTGACACGAGTGCTTTCTATTTAGAAAATCCTATTCCAAAGCGATTTCATGAGTTAAAGACATGGAGAGAAAGGAGTGCATTACCTTATGAGAGAGCTAACGCTAGGCTTTAGAAGAAATCTCTCATTTTCTTTTTTAGATTCAGTCCATGGTAACTACTATCACTATTTTTGGCAATGAGGAAATTAGTGGAAACCTATTGAGTGGAAAGAAATCAAAGGGAATCTTATTTTTGAGTGAAGCAAAAATTTATAGAAATGAAGAGAAACCCATGAAAACATTTTCACATTTAAAGCAAATTTGTTTCTCTAATGAAATCATGGACATTTTAGTCTATTTATTATATATAAAGCAAATATTCATTTAACTTCCTTTCGTTTCAATATTAATAAACTAAACAAGAAATGAAAACTATATCTCCTCTCATTTCCTTTCATTTTCTTTTCTACTTTTACCTGTTTCTACTTTCTTTAAAATTATAGAACACTTGCATACATTAATTGTCCATTCACTTTGTTGAATGGAATAAGTGTGAATTCAATAGGAAATGAATAGATATGTAACAGTTATTTTATATTTATTACTTTATTTACATAATAATAATAAATTAGGAATAAAAAAATTTATCCAATATGCCATTTAAATCCCAAACCTTCTTTCATTTTTGGTTTAGTGTCATCGTTTATATCTTAATTTTGCTACTTTTTATAATAATACATTTAAAGTTTCAATTTTTCTAATCGTATACTTAATTAAAGATTTAATTATCATCGTTTAGATTTTAATTAACTCCGATTCATACCATTTAGTTCAGTTAGCATAATCCATTAATAAGGTAGTCGCTTACGGCCTTAGGGAGATCGTGCAACACTTGATAAGTGGTCATTAGTCTCCTCCTGTAAAATAGTGAATCGCGACTCACTTAAAAAAAAATATGAGTCATGAGACCCACTAGCGACTATGGCTGGCTACGATCCTAACGGGTTTATGCAAACCCTTTAAGTCCTTAGTCAACTACCTTATTGGCGAATCATGCTAACTAAACTAATAGTATGAAA
Source organism: Lumnitzera littorea (assembly GCA_024138015.1). Taxonomy (NCBI): domain Eukaryota; kingdom Viridiplantae; phylum Streptophyta; class Magnoliopsida; order Myrtales; family Combretaceae; genus Lumnitzera; species Lumnitzera littorea. The sequence continues at coordinate 121,105,313 of JAMXBB010000002.1, forward strand.
GATATAAATGGTAATAATTAAATCTTCAATTAGATATATAATTAGACATATCGAAACTTCTTATGTATAATTGTAGAAAGTGCAAAAGTTGGGTTATAAATCGTCACATTGTCCCTTTATTTTTCATAGCCAATACGAAGTCATGTCATGCAACTTACGAGATAAAGTAATTATCGGAAAGATAATAAATGGGCCATTAAATAATAATTCATAAGTTTTGCAAGGATGAATTGCTATTTAATATTTATATTATTAAAGTGAAAGTAGGGGAATTTGATGTCTTTTTTACTTTGTTTGAATTGCCCTTTGACATTATTAATACTTCATATAATTAGCAAACTTTAATTATATAGTTCATGTCTTTCATATTAATTCATTGGGGCTAGAAATGCCAAGTACCTCAATTCCTCTTCAATAATGAAATGACAATATTTATATATAGTATTTTACATTTGTCTCGTTATTATTATGTTTACTATACATTGAAATTATACTAAAGGCATATTAATGTACAGTTAAATTATAGTAAATGCGCATTAATGTATAATCCTAAAAATATTAGTTAAACCAATTAAATCATATATCATAATTCCTCTTATAGTATACCTACAATTTATCTAATCTCTCTCCTTTTCTCTATTGCACTTACGTCATATTCACAATTTTATGAACTGTACGCTTTTAGGAAAAATAAATTCTACACACAATGTCTTTAGCATATAGTATATATTAATTCTAATATATGTAATAACATTTTACACATTATGATGCGTTTTATATATAATACATATACCGCATTGCATCATGTATTACATAAATATGATATAACTTATTACAAAATAATATATAATTGATATATATATATATACATTACATGTATTATTTTACATTCCATGACAAATTATGTATTATGTAACACCCCGAGAATCGAAATGGCATTATAACCCACTACATATCCTGACTAGTCAGGCTTTTTAAGTTTACAATCAAAACATGAAGAATTACACCACTTAATATATAAATATTTATAAGGGAGTGGAAACTGCGTCCACTCATAAGCTCATAAAACTGAAAACTCAACAAAGTTCAGAAGCATGAAGACTCATAAACCACAGAAACAAAAGATAAGTCCAGAATCTACATCCTGAAGTATCAAGCCAGGAGTTCATCTCTTTAAAATACAATCTATCAACATAACATAAACTCCAATAAATAGAAACTAATCCCATCCTAGTTATCATAGAAATATAGATACATGACTTCATCCTCCTTCTGTATGTTGTCGACACACGTCTCCTCATAAATAAGGAAGTCTTCAAATTCAATACTTGAAAGGGAAAAGAATGAGCCAAATGGTAATACGGGTATACAAACATATATGCACATCAAGATGAATCATTCATATAAAGAGATGCAAATATAATAGAATAATATATACAGTAGTTTAATTATCTCAATTTAGGCCCACAAAACAATAAAGGGATATTCAAGCCTCGTCACCCTTAGTCTTTACCCACATGTATAGATGAATATAATTATACGTTTTCCTTTAAATCTTTTACATGCAGAAACCAAAGTCTAGAATTCAATATTCTAGCTATATCATTCCATGTGAAAGTCCATTAGGAAAACCTCGCACATAATTAGCAGTTGTCTCTCTAGGGATTTGCCACTACGGGCTCTTAGAATGAAAGTATCAAGCAAAATCAGCATCCAAGATCAATTAGGTCGAATATATGTTAGTTTGATTAGATCATTTCTAACTTAGCAATTACAAGCACACAACAACATTACGTACTTAGAATTGCTCCAAGATCAAATATAATACTTTGGTCTTAAACTCAAACAAAAGTCAAATCTCGACAAAGGAAACTGGACACCATCAATCTAAAAGCAAACAAATAGCATGTTATACCTTAAGCATTTTAAGGCTAAGTCTCACTTAAGAATTTATCTAAGAGCTTACGATCTATACAATTAAGGTCCCAAAAGAAATGGTTGAGTCAAATAATAATAACATAATAGAATTAAACTAAAAAGGTGATATAACTATATATATATATAACATATTTATATATATAAAAGAAAGTATAAGATGGATACATAATACTAATGTACCAAATAATATAAATTATTGAATCGATACGTAAGTAAGTAATATGTGCTTAACTGAAAAATAGTATAATTCGTAACAACTTGTAAAAAAATACATAATAATAATTGACACATAAAACAGACATACCAATCGTAATATAATATACTATATAATTAAACAAAAACTTAGCCTCAATATATATATATATATATATATATCTATAATCAAAATACTGAATACGATAAAATATACTATATAATATATATTCATAATACTAAGGTAAACAAAATACTTAGATCGAAATACCGTTGATATCAAAATAAGACGTACTAACAATATCGTATCAGCATTTGAGATCACCATATAAAATACGATCATTAACAAATTCTATAAATAAATAGAAAATAGCGATTTAAGTTGTAAACAATAGAAACAGAAATTGGCCCCAACATAAATATATCTAAATAATAATCCGGAATACGATATAATATATATATATATATATATAATGGTAATTTTTATATAAAATAATTCCATATAACATGATAATCAAATTATTTAATATTACTAATTAGATACTAACCATACATAACTCGATAGGAGATAATAAATAAAATAATAGTAAAATATATGCTGCAAGTATGGTATCGAATACAAAATTGGACACGGATTTGCAAATTCAAATCAAGACAAAAATCACCTAACAACCACAGTTAACGTCAAATGAGAACCTATTACATACAAAAATATATAAACGACTAATGTTAATTACCAAAAAGAGATTGGAACGTGCGACAACGAAAATAAATCAAACCTAACTGAAAGTGAGAACCAAATTTAATTCAGATGAGTTTGTGGAGGAGGTGGTGGACGAAGGGAACAGCAGGGGGTGGGGTCCGGTTGAAAAGAATGGTGGTTGTGTGTGTGTGTGTGTCTTAGGGAATGAGGGATAGAGCGAGAGGGAGGATGACGGGGAGAAGAGGATGGAAAGGGGTCTAACCAAATGATTGGGGAGAGGAAAAAGAAGAGAGCACGGGGTGGGGTCGGCAATTGATTGAGGGGAGAGAAGAGGTGAGGGAGAGAAAGAGAGCCAAGAGAGAGATAGAGTTTAGGTGAGGGGGAAAGAAAAATAAATGCCGAGAGAGGGAGAGTGAAGTGATGGTCTGAGAGAGAGAGAAGGTGTAGACCGTGATCGTGGCTGGGAAAGAAACGCAAGATCTAGGGTAGATTTTAGGATAGATTCTAAAATAGTCTAAAATAAAAGATATATATATATAAATAAAAGGATAAAAATTAATTACGATGAAACAAAAAATATAATATTTAGAAGATAAATCATATATACTAATATTGTAATATAAGGTACTAAATAAAATCGTTATATTCTATACGTAAAAAAAAATATGACTTGAAAATATCGACTGAATACATAAAATCAGAAATTTAAAATACTGAAGTTGAGATCTTAATTTTTGATTTCCAACGTTACTAAATTAAGGAGTTTCATGATAAAAATAAATACTAGACTACTAGGGTATTTCATATTATCATCAAATATAATGTACTGTATCATATATGCACATATCCATACATAAATATATTCTTTAATTTTTTATATATCTGAAATATCTTATAAAGTATTTTATTATGGATGTGTATGAAATATTTTATTAAGCATATATAATATATAAATTTAGTACAATACACTATTTATCATATATTAAAACATTCATCACATTAAATGATAAGATATATATGATAAGTAAATGTAGACCATTATTTTTAATTTATGGTGTTATCATTACAAAATTAAGTCCATTTATTAACACTAAATTTAGCATTCCATGCCCTTCTCTAATACTATTAAACATCAACTTTTTAATAATGGAGGGGTTTTTAGATCAAGAATTATACATTAAGATTATTGTAAGGATTATGTGGACATAAAAGTAGAATATTTAGGTGAAGAAGATGAACCCCCCTAACGCCACCCTCCCCTTGCTACCCATCCACCCACCCTCCCTTAAAATTTTTCTTTTTAGTGCTTTTGTGATTTCAATATTTGGTATTTGGTTTTTCACGTGTTGTTTTATAGGTTGCTTTATAAGAGTGCCTATGAAAACAAGCTTATTATATATTTTGTTGATTTACCATAAAAGAACTAAGTCAAGTTGAAGATTATTATATTTAACTTTGAATTTAATATAAATACTTACAATTCGAGTTTAGACTTTTAAAATGTGTTTGAGACTCAGCTATCACTTAAGGATAGTTTCGCTATGAAATTTGATATAAAGTGTATAGATGGCATAAGTATGTTTATTGTATGCAGTAACAAGCTCGAATTGCATTGTTTAGATGAGATTTATTATATAGAAAAAGTAAGATTTATTTTTTGATTAATTTATCCTTTACATTATTATTTTTATTATTTAAGAATTACTTCTGATAATGAATCATTACATGAAATATTATAATTCAAATTCTACTAAAGATTTAACCCCATTAGAATTTGGAGTTTTTATTTTAACGGACATATCTTATTAATAACGGTTTCATAATTAGACTGTTGATTTTGATTTTTCGTTACTTTGATTTAATATGAAGTTTCCCTAAATGGTTAACATTTGTATTGTTTGCAGGGGCTAAAATAAAAGGAAAGGATAATCACAATGTGCAATTGAACTCTCCATGCGAAGGCTTAGATTTTTGAGACTTATAATTTAGTTATAGGCAAAGAAGCTACAAGAAACGTTATAATAGAGAATTTAAAGGAGAACAACCTTATGTTTTGCTAGGTTTATGCTATTCTTTTTATTTTAGTGTATGGGAGTGAAGTTAGCAAGTGGAAATTTTTGTTCTTATGAGTCTCCTTCACAAGTTGTGTTTCTTAATATAGGATCTCCACTACTAACATGAATAAACATTTTTAAAATTTTTTGTACACGCAACTTGAATACTTGATTTGTGAAATATTTAAATAAGTTCGAACATCAGCAAGTATAGTGGATCGATCAACTAATAAAGGGTAAATAGAGTTTCGTTCTCACAAGGATTAAATTAAGTACTAGACTAATATTAATTCTATTATTATTCAAGTACTTGAAAAACCAATAAATAAAACTAAATTATCAAAATTAACTATAACAAAGGAATTGGAATAAAAAGGCCACAAAAGAAATTTTACTGATTCAATCAATAATGGAGTGGGAAAATCGAATCTACTGTAATGTACTAATTGCAATGTACATGAATTACAATTATAGTTGGCTAATTGACTATTCTTGTAAATTTGCTAAAGAACTTTATTACCCTCCTAAGTCTTAAAGTTCTTTTGTGGATTAATAATTTAATTTATTTTCTCAATCATTAAATTATCAACCAACCAAATTAAATTCATAGATTTCTCTAGTTAATTTAATCTGGATTCAAAATACAATTACTTATATTTTGATATGTAATTAACTAATACCTTAGGTTAATTTCTGTTAAATTCTTTTTATCATAAATTAAAACGAACATCACAGTAAGCTCGAAATGTAAATTCAATTTATTTAAAAATAGTTACAATCTTCCGAATCCACTAACTTAATTAAATATGAAACTTGATAATCCATAAAGTATTTTTCTACTCCAAGAACATATTCTATAATCCTATACTTTGGGTACTAAATACAAGATCATAACATCAAGATTTAAATAAGAATAATTCAAGTATCTAATTATAATATGATAAAAGTCACAAAAATAATTAATAACTAGCTTTTATCAATCTCCTATATAAAATAATCTAACACATAATTAAATCAAAAGTATACACAATAAAATAGAAAAAAGCCAGGAAGAAAAGAAATATTGTCCCTTCGTCTCCGTATTGTAGCTTTCGAAATTCTTCGTGTTGCTTGTTTCGGCTCCAATTCAAAAAAGGAAGTAATAATATTTAATTGTCCAGGCGTGAAATGATGTACAATTCACGACGGCTGGATCTGGTGCCATGGGCTTACGGTGAGCTTTCATTGAAAAAGCACATTTAGAGACCTTCTTTTATTTTGCTGGAAATAAAAAAGAAAAAAAGAGACCTTTTATTGTCCAACGTGCATGTGTCTTAGACTGAGGTCTAGAGTGCTGCTTGCGGTTCTCATATGTTTTTACGCTTAGTAATAAAATGTATAAGTATAAAAAGATATATATTAAAATAGTATAAATTCGGGATAAAAATATGTAAACACAATGTAAATCAATTAGGCCCAATTATTAATAAATTTTTACCACTTTATTATGTTAACCCTTCTTATGTGCAATTTATTAAATTATATGATAATAAATTTATAAAAGCACTATAAATTACACACAATTTATAAGATTAAATAATGAAAAAGTGTGAAAAATATACACTCATTAGTGCCACATTTTTTTTCCCCTTTGATGAATAAATCCTCTTTCATTACTTGCTAACAAACCAAAAACACAAAGTGAGTTCACAACACAAAGAAAAAAAAAAAAAAAAACAACTAGCTCAAACATCTGGTAAGCTAAAGTCTGATAACAAGATCTATCATTAACTAGCAAACTAGGTAGAAAACTAGGAAACAAATCTTCAAAAGATAGACTATGCCTTCGATCTTTCTTTAGCTAAAGCATCGGCCACTTGATTCTACTTATGGCTTACTCTACACAAAGCAATATCATCAAAATAAGATAGAGAGTTGATACATCTTGTTAGTGTTAGGTGACACAACTGCAAATTCACGTCCGAGTTCTTGATCTAGTCAATTGCCATAGAGGAATCGGATTTTACAATGATACTCTTATGTCCCTTCATTTGCGTTTATTTTAAGCCTTCAAAAATTCCTTAAAGTTCCGCCTCTAACAATGAAATATTCACAATCCTCTTTGCCAAACCCTTTAGGACCTTCTCATCATGATTTCACGCTATTACTCCAATACCCCCCAACTTTCCCTTATCTTCAATGACCTCGTCACAATTGACCTTCATGTCCGATTCATAGTTCTTCTTTCTTTGTGTATAGCTTACCACTGATAACCTCAGCTTAAACCCTTTGGCTCCAATGTTTCGGAGAAGAGGTCCCATTAAACGCTTGGTGGTTCCTTTTTCTCTCTAGATTCCCTTGAGCATAAAAAGAATAAGGATTGGCTCAGGGTATTAGGTTCGCTCCAATTCTTTCTCCCCCATCTGACTTTTTTTCTTAACCATTCCATAACATCCTCCTTACTTCATACCTCTTCAACATTATCAATCCCCATCCTTTGCCACCCTTCCTTATTGGTGTTGCATTGAAAGAATAAATGTCAAACAAACTCATTTTTAGCACCACACATAGGACAAACATGCTTAGCTTCTAATCCTTTGATGTGCAACTTATCTCTCATAGTTACCATCCAATAATCAATTATTAAATTTGAATACGTGGATAACTTGGGGTCTTCCATATCTATTCCCAAGAATGAGTATTCATGGTCTCTTCATCACAGCTACATAATCGTTTGAAAATTGATTGAGCAGTCAATTAATTGCTCACTTCATTTGGCCAAAATCTGATATCTTCATCTTAGTTATTCTCAACAATCACCATATTCCCTAATTGTCAAAAAGTATCAAGATCTAGTGGATAACCTATAATATCTTCCTCTTAGCACCCGACTCCTTCCCAAACTAGCTCTACTAACAAGAAGTGATTAATTTTGTTTAGCAGACCAAATAGCTATGACATAACTCTCCTAAACTCCATCTATGCATTAGCTCAAAATTTTATAGATTCCCCTTAAGAATTCAAACCTTTGAATTTTGGTCCACCCAATCCATAACCTTTTGTAGAGCTTGATAGAAACTTGACTTTTTCTTTATTTTTCTTTGTCCATCATTAATTTTGCATTTTCCTTTGATGACCTCAGTCCACATATTTCTTCTTTTTAACTTCCCAAGCAATTTTGCAAAAATTCGCTTAGTTCCTCTTCAAGACGTCTAGTAAGCCAAGACCCTCCCTCATAGCTCCTGATCTTTTTAACTTATTCCATTGGATCCAATTTAATTTCCTTAATTCTTTTGTCAACACCCATATGAAATCCTTGTGGACCTTTTCAAGACGGTTCGTAATGGACTTTGGAAAAGCAATCAGTTAGGAATAGAAATTCAATATACTCTCCAAAATAGAACTGGTTAGAAGCTTAAACCCAGCCATACTTAGTATATACGAGCTTTCCAACCTGCTAATTTTAAATATAGATAAAATATAGAGTTTTTTAAAATACAGAGTTTTTGGAAAAGTTATACGGTATAAGGAACTTTTAAAGTTATTAGGTATCAAGATGGTTTAATAGAATTGTCCAAAATGCATTTCATCTCCATTATTTTTCTTGATGTGTCTTCTTCTCATATTGGATTGCAGCCCTTCCGATTTTGAGTTCTTTATGCACAGTCTAAATGAAGGTCAACTTCCATGGCAGGGAAATGTTTTGAATCAGCCCTAGCCCTAATTATCCCCTCGTCGATTTTATTCAACTCCTCGGCGAGTTTCTTTCCAAGATGGACTCAGTTTCTTTCGTTTTCAACTAGTTTCCATGCATCCTCCGTAATTACTCTCTATGTAAAATTTCAAGGACAGATCCAATATGATGCGGAAACCAAATACACTCCCCTGTTGTCAGTTTGATATACATTGGTACCTTGTGCAGCAACCGAATGCGTCGTTGTTTTAGCTATGAATTTGATAAGAGTCTCAACAGCATAGACCAAATCTTGTGTTGTAATTGTCAAATGAATGAGTCATCCAACTAGTCTTTTATACTGGTTTACCTTAGGTAGAATGTCTTCATCTACGTTCTGCAACTTATGGTTTGCATTACTTGGGTATGTTGGCAGGTTTGCTCTTAAGAAACCACTAACTTCGACCAAATTCAGTGCATACTTGTGTTGGCATACTACTGTAACTTTTTCTTGATGTAGCAACTTCTAGCCCTAGGAAATAATGCAACACGCCTATTTCTTTTAGCTTAAAATTCAAACACAAATAATCCTTTAAAGCATCAGTTTCAGTTGTGCTTGGACTTCCAATAGCAGCTATGTCATCAACACATACTAGAAGTGCAATAGATATCCCTTCTTCTTAATGAATAGTCCATAACTAACAAAGATTCCCATCAATAATTTAGCATACGGAGTCAATACAGAGAGGATGGCAAATGAGAACACAGGAATTTTGTTGTTGGCTTTCTATATATCTTTGTTAAAGCATTTAGTTTCGTTCCTTCCTCCATAACGTTCTTTAGGAGATTATGTTACAAATTTACAACCAGGTAACAATGATCAGGACAATACTGACTAGAAAAGAAGCAAGTGTAATTATTTGCATTTGATGAGTCAACTAGAGAAATCAACATCCACAAAGCAAAGTTAAAAATGGTCTTCATTAACAGCTTCAGCAATGACCAAAAAAAAAAAAAAAAAAGTAAATAAATAAAAAACAAAACTACACTTTCTTTTCAAGAATCTAGAGCAACTCTAATCCCTTGGCATCTTCTTCTTCATTTTTTATTTTTAAAAAAAACAATGTAACTCTATGGGGCTGCAAATATGCATCCATCCATGCAATGAAATATACAAGGAACTCTTCAGCTAATGATTTTTTCTACCTCACGCTAGATATATAGGATCTTGACTCTGCTCCTATCTTCTCATTTACAAGTTACAATTTCTCCTTGTCATTTTCAGCTAGATCAATCCCTCCATGTTAGCTGATTCAAAAGCGAGGGATTTTTGTTCTTCATGGATGGAGAAATGTTGTTAGGCCGGCAAAGAAAATGTCAAGAAAACAGAAGATCGGTCGGTATGAGACATTATATATATCTTTATGGTATTGTATGGGGAAAGGTTCACTGTTGCTTAGATTAGCAAACGAATGGCTTGATATGACTTCAACTTTTCATACAAATTACAGAGCAGCAAACCCGAATGTCTATCAAGGTTACATAAGTTAGTTACCTTTCATTCAAGTTGTGCACACTCTTCTAAAAGCATAAACTATGGATAGCAACAATAATGCATTCATCATATCTTCCCTTCCAAGGGATGCAATGTAGGAAGTGTAGGACTAATGATAATGTGTCAAGGGGATGCTGAATCGTGCTGACATTGGCATTTCAATCTATAAATTCTGGAAGCTGTCTCACAGTAGCCTCGTGTTGTACGAGCTACAGTGAGGGCACTTGTGATAAAGCCAATGAAATTGAGCGTTGCCGCGCTTCTCACAGTCGTTGCATAGAATGGCCTGTGTATTCTCCAACAATTAAGTAAGAAGATTATGAAGGTAAGCATGGCCACACACTCTCGTCTCATAATTCTTACAATTGTGATAAAATGGAAATTATTTCATAAAGCTAGCAGATAATAGAAGAGAAGTAACCTGTGTCTGGCCAGCATATTCGTCTGGCATGTTCTGTTCTGCCAGCAGTGCATCCAAAAAATCAAAGTACACCTGCAAGATATTGCATTATAGCAGATCTCAAGTCATAAATGAGCAACTGCCATCTCTTTCCTAATTATCCCAATTTCTTTGGGAAACTGTGGTCATTACAGCTTGTGAAAATCATATTCCTCAATAACAAGTCCCTTGCATCAGTCAACCATGTTAGACATCTCATGTTCTAGAATCATTTGTTTACATACCAAAGAAGGAAAAAGCTTTTCTACCAAAATTAAATATGTAACAAGCTAAAAGAACAGAAAGTGGACCAGATTGCATTGAATAATGGGACAAACTTAGTAGCCTGTTTTGAAACCTTCCAGAAGGGCTACGAGAGTTTATAGACAGATAAATAGCTGTTCCAGTTTTGCTGTAGTCTTTAAGAAGTAGAACTAATCCAAAGTGAAAATATAATCTAGAAAATAAGTTTAATTAATAACCTGCACCTAATCATGGTCATGTTACTAGCTATTGCAACAACATGATGGGTGAAAACATTAATCGTACATATTGAGTTATTTGAGCACTGACCCGCATGTTCCCAAGTGATTTGCTACAGATTGGACATGTATAGTGAGTGCAAGTGTACACCTAACAGCCACATTCAATTTCAAGTCAGACAATCTGATTATTTATATATTCTGCAAAGAAGAAAAAAAATTTGGAGTGCAGAAAAACTGGGCACCTGAAAGCATGTTGAGTGCATCAAATGTCCACATGGTAGGGCCTTCACTGGAGAGCTCGAGGTGAAAATAAATTCATGGCAAATAGGACAGTTGTCTTCAAAACATTTCTCTCTGCATGTGTGCACCATAAGGGTCCTTGACATGCAAGCATTGCAGTTCATGCAATGGAAGTAATCTATACCCAATCCTTTCCCCACTCGGCAGAGATTGCAATATGGGCAGTGATAGATCATTCTGTTCAATATTCCATGAGATGAAAAGAGAAGATTATTGTTAGGTGTACTACACGATCATTTATTATCAAAAGAGAAGATTATTGTTAGGGTACTACATGATTGATTGTCGAGTCGATATTTCCATTCCATAAACAGTACATAACCGAAGAAAATAAAACATTTATGCTTTCCAGCATATCAAAATGAGTAATAAACAATATAGATAGCTTTTTTCTTGTATCTTTTGCATTTACTTCTGATGAGTCACATGAGAATTTATAGAAGATAGACATCCACACTTATACAAGCACAACAAACAGTGCCAGACTAGAAATTCGTGGAAGATTAAATTTGATTGTTCATATAACTGCATTTGCAGAATCCAATTTGTTTAACTAAAATTGAACACATTGCTTTCAGTAATGGTACTTGTTATGAAACTGTACCATTTGTGCGAGTAAGAACTAGACCATGCATGTGTTCTCTTTGTAGTAGAAGACTGATAGAGGCAAAGCCTTTGTGCAAAATTATGTTGTTCCTTTGTTGACCAGGGTGAGTAAGTTTGAAGCACAGAAATAGCATCTTTTCAAAGCATAGGAGTAAGCCTATTCCTACAGGTGTCTTTCCTCCTTTCAGCCCTGTACTAGGTGACGGAGCACTTTGTTCACTGCGTTTGCTGGTGAAAGATTGATTCCGTGGCCGTATGGCTTCTTAGAAGAATAAAAGCAAATACATTCTCTGACAATGTTACTTTATGGAGAGGCTCTTAATATACAATAATGTGGAAAATTCACCTTTCATCATCATGTATTTTGCAGATTTTGCAGTAATATCTGGACATAGATAAGTTGTTGCATGAAACAGTTGAGCATGTGTGCCCTATTGGCTGAATTATCAAACATTTCATGCACATCATCTTGGTAATAGATTTCCTGCGATCATATAATTTGCATCAGAAAAATGTCAAAAGCTGAAAGAAAGGCATAATTGACAACTCTTGCCACCCAAGCTTTTGTACTTTACACAAAATTGCCCTTTCCCTTTCGAATTATTCTTTTTAACAATCAACACCTCAAACTTCTATTTTATTACAATGCTCCCTTCCATTACTTTTGACATCACCAGTAACTTCTTTTGATTTCTTTATTGATAACAAAAATTAATGAGTTTATTCTCTGCAGACTCTAAGAAAATGGAAGTGTTGCAGAGGGGAAACTGACTTTTAATTTTTTACAGCACATACCTATCCACTGTGTGATCAGTCATCTCATCATGGCAATGCCTGCATGTGAAGAGGTGGTTGCAGCATGGAGCAAGAATTTTGCAATTTTTCTTGTAGTGCTTGCAACCAAAGGTTGTCTCCTGAGGGTCTCGATATTCAGGGACATGACCAGGAACTTCTTCTCCGTTGCTTGTAATGTTGGCAATGGAATTAGGCTTCTGTTGTGTAGCTATCCAACGACTGAAAAAATATGCAACATAGTCATCGGTTCCATCAATGTATTTTGTGCACATTACAGTGTGAAAAATGCAATAATCATGAACAGAAATATAGAACATAATTTATGTCTATCTTGTCAACCTCCTTAGCAGGTTTTGCATTATGAATGATTTGTTGTGGATGTCAAGGGAAGAATCATGGGACACTTTTCTGATAGTAGCTTCCAATTCTTCCTGACTCATAGCTAATGGATGGTCTTGATTATTAGACTCCTCATGATCTTGCAAATTCTTACCAGGTTTGTCCTTTCCATTCTTTTCTCCTTTGCTAAACATTGTAGTATACTCCATATATTCACTTTTGCAGGAGTCTTCAAGAGGTTTTTCTTTGACCTTATTCCCAAATGGATTGGAATCCGTACTGAAACAGCTCTCCAGACTAATAGTGATTTCTTTCTTGGATGATGGTGGTGTTTCTTGGTTCATACTAACTTCTTTCGAGAGATAAGTTGATAGTATGGCCACAGAATCAACAGGAATTGAAGGAGGGATCTTCAGCTCTTCAACAACCTTAGTTATATTGTACCCTTCCAGCCATTCTTCCAACCACTCATCAAACATCGTCTTCCTTGCAGCCTGTCGCCATAAGGACACCATAACATTCTGTTCTTCAGGCGATAAAGCTGCCATCATCCAAGGTATCATATCCTTTAAAATTTCTGCTCTTGTTCTTCCAAGCATGCGACCTACAATCTTCTCTTGTTCCCCAATTGAGAACCGCTCTCTGAAAATTGGCCAAATTTCAACCTCTTCTCGAAAAATATGGTCTGAGAGTATTTTCTGCATTGTTTTGCACATTCCATGGAGTTTCATACATAACCGTCGATGCCTATGATGGACCATCAACAGGTTGGTTTCAGCATAAGAAGAATGCAGTTCTGACATCTTTTCTAAAATTAAATCTATATCATGAAAAAGCTGTATCTCCAGCTTGTGGTCAATGGCGTATGCGTGGATAATGTTCTGAGCTTTACCCTTTGTCTCTAGAGCTGGAAAGGCAATTTCATCCTCAGCGTTGCTATGAATTTGATAGAGATCCTTAAGGAAATAAAACCTACGGCAGAAGTCCTTGAGTAATTCAGCATTATCACACAAAATGTATGAACTGACAACAAGGTACTCCAAATCTTTCCTGAAAGCCCTGTGGAAGAAAAAGATGAGATCCATAGGCTTAGGTTCTTTTAGGTTAGAGACCCCATTGCTTGTGTCTCCGGGAAATTTGGGACGTGCACTGAATGCCTCTACTCCTGCAGGGAATGATATGTGCAAACTCATTCCCGAGTAATACGAAGCTCCCAAGCTTTTCATATCAAGGCTGCCTGAATTTGGTAAATTTGATAGATGTTTGTTGCCCTGATTTGTTGAAACTGTTTCTGCTAATCCATTGGTAACTCCTTTGCTGGGACACGGGGCAGTTTCCTCAGATTTCTCCAGGAGAAAGGAGCACCTACTTTTGAAGATGTCCTGCAGGTCTGCTCTGAATTTGTTGATACATGTCTTACCTGACCAACCAGAGTGAAACCACTCGTATAGAAGGGAGGAGAATGATTCATTGAAAGAAGTGTTTCCATTCTTTATGCTGAGGAGAATGGTTCTAGATTCATCCTCAGATAAGTGAGATGAGAACCAAGTTATTGCACATTTGAGCAGCCCAAGTGGCATCATGATAAGGGCTCTATAGAGAAGCTGGTGCTGCATCTCATGGCTGCAAGTTTTAATAATGACAGGAACAACCTGGTAAAAGCCATTGACATGTGAATGAGAGTAATGTTGTAAGTATGTTGATGCTTCATGCCGACTTATCATTCGAATATTAGATTATATTTTTTGATAATTTGGCTGGAAGATATACAAGCAAGCTTTTACTGTTTGTGAAATACCTCGGTATCTTGGAACAGGAAATGTTTGCTGATTCCTGTTAGAATTGATTCCACTTCAAAGCATAGCTTCTCCGAAAATTTGCATGCAGTTGCAGGTATGTTACCTTGGGGATAAGAATGCAGCAACATTTGCAAGCTCTCAAGTTGACTTTTATATGGGAAGTCCTTTGATGAACATGATTTGCCACTAGCGTCTTCAACCGTCACAGGGTAAAAGATCTTATCCAATGCATTACTGTAAATAGAATGGAACCGCAGAGAAACTATATAATGATTTTAAAATCCTATACAAATAGAAAATATGAATTAGTTACACTGCAGTGCAATTGAACAATAATGATAAATACCTATAGAAAGTGAGGACATCAGCAAGGAATTTTAGGTGGACAACCACTGGCATTAAATTTGAAAAGCTTCTCGAACTCCTCAGGAGATAGAGCTCATCTAAAATTCTTTTTAGATCTTTCTCAAGGAAACTTTGCCAAAGGCAGATACCATTTATGGGGCTGCAACCAATATGTCTGTTCATGCTGTCTAACGTGTGTTGATTTTGCTTTTTCGCAGCTAAGCCCTCTGATGCACACTGCTCAGACGAAGTTGTGCCGGAAGATCTGCATGTTTGTTCTTCTCCTAGCCTAGAGTTAGCCTCAAGTACCAGCGAGCTGTTACTTTTGTTAAATGCTTGGAGAATTACCTACAGAATGCAACTTGAACAAATAAGTGGCAGGTAATAGAAAAGGATGTATCCAGTGAAAGTTATTTTGAAGCCCACCTCTTGCAGCAGTTTCTCTTTTGGAACTACATCTTTCAGACAACAAAGGATGTCTTCCTGTTCTTGTGGGCAAAGGTAGGAGGTCATCCACGATACAAAATCTCCTAGTAGAATCATAGGAACGCTCGACAAAAATTGCCAAACAAGAGAAGCCTGTTCTTTTGGAGAGAATTGCCGCATCAGCAGTGGAAATACCTACACCATTCAGAACTTTGTCGGATATCATAATATTAGGTATGAATTGAATGGATTTTAATAGAAATTGAACATGAACAAGTCTTTAATTGCCAAGTTTCTTTGTGTACAACAGCATCTACTATTTGTGTGTCTATTCAGAATCCTATTCATTTAGCATTCTGGAAATAGAAGTCTAAAACTGAAGAGTCTTAAAGAAGTGGATGGATCCATGTTTTTACCACAAACTTTTTGTATATGATTTTCTCTCTTTTCTCTTCCTGCAGTCTGGACAAGCTATCAAATTCAAAATTACCTTTGACTTTCTTGTTCAATGTACTCACTCAAGGAAATCTAACATGCAAGCTTCCTAGATTGAAAACAGTCTCAACTTATAAGAGCCTGCTTCCATGATATATTTTTTTTTTTCTTTTCTCAAACTGCAAAATGGACACATAAGGATTATTGACACGTTAAGTGCCAAAATTTTATTACATTTTTTTTTCTCTTAGCATGTAAATCCCATCACATTATGACACAAAACTATGAAAAGAAACCTCTGTTTAAACTGATTAAAAAAATTAAAGACATAACTAAGCTTTACACATCATAGACGTACACCACTAGTGTATTGTACCTTGCACTCTTAATGTCACAGATTGGCTAGCTACAACTTGAGATCAAGGGTGACCACTTTGCATACCTTAGTGTTAAGTCAATGTTGGACTGGTAAGCAATGTTCTTAGCTTGCTGATAGCTTGAACTTATGTGACAAAGCTCTCCTTTTAATTTCTTATTTTTAGATTTTACTCAGCTTGTTTGTGTGACTAGGGGCTCTTAAATTTGACATATCATGCTCCGTATTGTACATGTGTTTTTAGGTGGGGAGTTGTAGAGATGCTTGATCTAAAAGCACTTAAGCTTGTGCTTGTAGATATCATGAGACTTTGTATTCTTCATTCAACATTCTTCTTCACCTGTAGGCTGCGACTTACTTTGTCGAACTCTATTAAGTGGACCAATCAATAAATAGGGAGTTTCGGTGATGGCACAGGGATTTGAATTGATGACCCCTTACTCTGATATCGTATTGAATATAGATCCACAACCAAACAATTTAAAAGGTTAAACTTGTATATGTAATGTGATTTATATTATTAGTTAACATGGGGTAAATTGTCAAGCATGGACTATGGTAAATTTTTGCATAATGTGAGAAGGTATTGTTGGAAATAATTGAAAAGAATGAAATAATTATCAACTTTAATTTTCTGTTTTTCTTTGGATCCTATATGGATCTATCTACAGCTTATAATCTATGTAATATAATTGTACTCATAATTGAAAAGCAGGGATGTTGGATAGCCAACCTGCTGGGTAATTTGCAAGGTAACTAAAGTAAAACATTTCTTCAATACAGAAAAAGGTGGAGCCATATTTTCCATGCAATATTGTTGGACAATTATCTTATTCCCATAACTGAAGAGTTGTTAGATGAACCACATGATGCTAACGTGTTCTCTAAAATTGATATAAAGGCCAATTAACATCAAATTCGTGCAGCATCTAAAGATATTCCTAAAACTGCCTCTATGACGCACTAAGGGTACTATGACTTTCTTGTAATGCCCTTTGGCCACACAAATGCATTGACTACTTTCTAAGTAGTGATGAATGACCTATTCCATCCTAATTTGGGAACTTTTGTGCTTGTTTTCTAATATATTGATTTATAGCAAGGACGTAGATACACGTGTGTCTTACTTGCAAGTGGTATTAAATTTGTTGAGAAAGTACCATTTTAATAGCCAACAAGAGAAAGATGCATCTTTAGCCAAGATTTTCTTGAATACTTAGGCTTGCATTAACTAAGGGTGTTAGTATGGATCTTGTAGGATTTCTAGTTTATATTATTTAATTCAGTATTTTCTCATTTTTCAGCCTTTTTCATATTCAGAAATAATTAATTGTGGTTTCTAAAAGCGATAGATAGTAAGCAATTAATGTATTAAATAATGGGATTGGTATTACCTACCACCTCTAAACAGATTTGAGGTACCTATAAATTAGACTGCTAATATACTTTTTTATATGAGTTGGAAAGATTATTTCATTGTATTTTTTTTCAAATTTCAACATAGTATCAGAGTTACAGTCGGTCTTGTACTATTAAATTAAAAACAAAAGAAGAGTGATTCTATACAAAAAAATCGACAAGCCTTTGCAAAGGTTTGTATGGAAGAGAGTCACAAACACAAGCTTGTTATATTGGCATCTTGTGGAAGCCGGAATTATTAGATGGCCAAGGCTAACCCATCTGGGAGTGTAAATTTGGGAATGATCTTAACCCCAAACTAAGTCAATTTTCTTCAATAGATACTAGGTCAAACTCAAATTAGTTCAGTTGACAATACGTTTTCTGGGTCTTTTTCAATAATAATAGTACCAAAAGATAGTTGTTTATCTCTCTCTAATGGTTTAGGAAAAGATACTTGGATGATATATACAAGATTCTTGGATCATATGTGTAATTCAAAATATTATTTTGATATGCTAAGTATGTTTGATAACTTGTATAGGATTTCAGTGGCTAATGGTGAATTTGTGGTGGTAAGAGGAACAAGGATAGTGTACTTAGTAGGTTTAAAACTAAATGACACTCTTTTTGTTCTTGAGTTGCAGTATAACTTATTATCAATGAGTAAGTTGACTAAAGATAAGAACTGCTATGTGAAGTTTACCTTCACTTCTTGTGTTGTACAGGACTAGTGTTCGGGAAAGATAATTGATAATGCTAAGGAAAATAATGGCCTATACTATATTTTTGGAATAAATCCTAAGGGTAGTATTATGCTTAAGTCCAAATCATTTATTTCTATCTCTAATGAATCCAATATTATCTTATGGCATAAGTGTCTTGGTCATCCTAGTTTTCCATGTGTCTATTATACTAAAATTTGTTTGGCAATAAAAAGGTGGATGGGTTCTATTGTAAATGCTGTATTATGGAAAAATTCTCAAAAAACTCTTATCATGGTTAATCATATAAACTATCGAAACCCTTTCAATTAGTTCATAGTGATCTTTGAGGGCCTTTCAGAATCTTAACATACATGGGGTATAAGTGGTTTGTTGCATTCATTGATGACCATTCATGAGTTTGTTGGGTATTTCTTCTAAAAGAAAAATCTGATGTTTGTTATGTTTTCAAACATTTTCATAAGTTTATCTCGAATGTTTTCAAAGAAAACATCAAAATTCTCCGTATTGATAATGGAAAGGAGTATTTCTCAAATGAGTTGGGACAATAGCTTAGTGAAAATGGGATGGTACACCAAATTTCTTGTTTTTATACTCCTTAGCCAAGTTGGAATTGCAGAACATAAGAACATACACCTTCTAGAAGCTAGAAGAGCCATAATGTTTACTTATTTAGTCCCAAACATATTTTAGGGAGATATTATATTAATGGTAGCATATCTTATTAATTGTGTTCCATTGAAAGTCTTTAATTTTAGGACTTCTCTAAGTGTTTTCCTTGAGTCTTATCCCAAGAGTCATTTGTTAAACTCCTTACCACCAAAAGTTTTTTAGTATATTGTCTTTATTTTAAACAATAGACCAAATAAGTATAAACTTGAATCAAGAGCTTTTAAAGGGGTGTTTATAAGATATTCCCCATCACAAAAAGGGTATAAATACTACCATCCACCAACAAGGTGAGTCTATGTTATTGATTATGTTTTTCTTGAAAACCAACCATATTTTAACGCTTCTAATCAGGGTGGTTTGAAGCTAGAAAAGGGGAAGAATGACACACGGTTTATGTATAATGGTCATACTCTCAATGTTAGTCGTTCCTCTCTTGCTCTTAAGTTAGTTGAATCTAATCTTGTTCTACTAAGACCCACTATATAATCTAAGTCCCCTTAGCCCTACAGATGCATCATTAGACCATCTTATTCACAAACAAGCTAGTCTAAGTCCTCATGGTGCTAGGGAAACTAATCAAACACAAACTCCTCTAAACCAGAGTCTATTCTAGAAAAGACAAAACTCAGAGTATACATACGATAGCTAAAGGTTCTTGAGCAAAGCCAATTATTAACCTTGTAATCTCCATATGTAATTTTATCGATAGTCTTATGCGAACTATTTATTTCAAAACGGGTAATCGTGGATATCTTGTGTAAATCATATTTACGATAACAATTGTTAAGTCAATTACTATTTTAGGTTAGTTTATACGGCGAGACTATTGCGACTTTACCATTTCGGAGTGTAACATGTTAAAACATCCAAAATGGAAGGAAGTGGTCCCGAAGGAAATGAGAGCCTTATACCAGAATAATACCTAGGAAGTGGTTGACTTGTTATTTGGTAAGAAGGCAATTAGAAGCAAGTGGGTGTTTAATATAAAATACAACTTCGATGGAAGTGTTGAGAGATGTAAGGTATGGCTAGTTGCACAAAGGTATACCTAGACATATGGTATTGACTAAGAGGAAACATTCTCTCTTGTTGCAAAACTAAATTCCATTAGGATAATATTATCCCTTACTGTAAATCTGGATTGGCCATTACATCAATTGGATGTGAAAAATGTCTTTTTAAATGGAGACTTAGAAGAGGAAACCTACATGAAGATTCCACTAGATTTTGTTCTGACGATAATAAAAGAAAAGTATGTAAATTGAACAAATCTCTTTATAGGTTGAACTAATCTCACAAGGCATGGTTTAAGAAATTTAATCATACTTTGAGTAGATTTAGGTATAAGTAGAGTCAAACCAAACATACTTTATTCTTTAAACAAGGAATATCTAAGCTCAAGTCTATCTTAATTATATATGTAAATGATATTATCTTCATAGGTAATGACTTGATGGAGATTGACCATTTAAAGCAAAGGATTAAGGAGGAGTTTGAAATAAAGAAACTTGGGTATTTGAAATTCTTCTTAGGCATGAAAGTCACAAGGAGTAGAAAAGGAATATTTATTAGCTAAAGAAGATATATTTTAAACTTACTAAAGGAAGCGAGTAAACTAGGATGTAAACTTATGACTACTTTACTACCTCAAAATTGGAGGAGTCATGCCTTAAAAATGATACTCCAATGGATAGAGGTCAATATCAACGATTAGTAAGAAGGTTAATCTACTTATCTTTGACTAAACTTTATTTGGTTACTCCATCAGTTTAGTTAGCGAGGCAATGTAATCTCCTCTTAAGCACCATATGGATGGTGTAAATCATATCTTGAGATATTTTAAAGGAATTCTAGGTAAGGGGCTATTCATTAAGAAGACACAAAATGAAGATATTAAAGCATTTGTAAATACTGATTGAGGAGGAGATATATCTAATGAAAGGTCTACAACCAGATATTGCACGACCTGGAGAAGTACGAAGTAAGGGGCAGTGGCTAAAAGCAGTGCTGAAGTAGAGTATAAAGCAATTGCTTAGGGAATCAGTAAGGTCATTTGGCTTCAAAGATTATTAAATGATATGGGTATAAAGGTTGAGAATACTCACGTATATAATGGTAGTAAGTTAGCTTTGAATATTGTAAAAAATCCAATGCAACATGATTGCATGAAACATGTGCAATTGGATCGCCATTTTATTAAATCTGAGATTGAACAAAGGGGAATAAAATTGCATCATGTGTTATCTCAAGATCAAGAAGTAGATATTTTAACAAAGTCTTTATCAATAAACCTCTTCATGGAAATTACATACAAGCTAGGAATGATAGATATTACTTCCTTAGCTTGAGAAGGGAAGGGTGGGGGGTTGGTTAGGGATACAGGATTCTTAGTTTATATTGTTTAATTCAATATTTTTCTATATTTCAGTAGTTTTCATATTGAGGAATAATTAATTGTGTTTTCTAAAAGCAGTAGATAGTAAGAAATTAATGTATTAAATAATAGGATTGGTATTACGTATCATCTCTAACTATATTTGAGGTACCTATAACTTGGATATCTTATGTACTTTTTTGTATGAGTTGGAAAGATCATTTCATTGTATTTTATTTTATATTTCAACATATCCAAATAAAGTGAAGGATATTTTGAATTGCTAGCTCCTTCTTCGCTGAAGGGAGTGAGGGGATTTTTAGGGTTATTAGGTTGCGATAGAATATCCTTGAGAGTTCTTGGCTTGTGGCAATGGGTTGAAAATGAAAGGCAAATATCGCCCTTAGGAAACAACCTAACCTTCAACCAAATTAGAGCTAATGAAAAAAAAGAAGCTAAGGTTCCAAGAGCCTTATCTTACATTTATGCAACTATTTTGGATACAGTTTTCAGAGGGATTATGACTTGTGAAACTCCAAAAGAAGCTTGGAATAAGCCTAAGGAGATGTATGGGGGAAGTGAGAAAACAAGACAAATGTGGATTCTAAATTTGAAAAGAGAATTTGAAGTTTTGAGAACGAAGGATGACAAATTCATCAAGGAGTATGTTGATAGATAGAAGTCGTTAACAAAATTTGATTTCTTGGAGAGGATCTATCCGACCAATGGGTAGAAAAAGTTCTAGTGAGCTTGCTAGAAAATTTGAGTTTAAAATAACTTCTCTTGAAGACTCAAACGATTTAACCAAAATTTCTTTACTTGAGCTTGTCCATGCTTTCCAAGCTAAAGAATAAAGGAGATCAATGAGACAGGAAGATAGCAATGAAGTGGCTTTTCTTGAAATGTGAAAAAAAATCCTTAAGGTGGAGATAAGAAGCAATGTAGTGTGTACAAGGATAAGGAGAAGAATGAAAGTCAAGAAATTAAAAGAGGTAATAAAAAGAGCTATCCTTTATGCCATCGTTGCAAGAAGAAGAATCATCTAGAGAATTATTGTTGGTCCAGGCCAAGTATATAATATAGGTCATGTAAGCAGTAGGGTTATGTTGAAAAGGTATGCAAGAATAAAAACAATCAATAAGGGCAACAAAAAAAGCAAACACAAATAGCTGAAAACCAGCAATAGCACGAGCAGCTATTTGTTGTTTCAAATAGTGCATGATCTATAGAGCTGCACAACACCTGTTCTAACCTGTGACTGGACATAATTAAACGAGCCAGTTTATTTAGACCCGTTTATGGAACAAATTGATTTCTTTTTTTTTTTTTCAACTCATCGTGACCTGTCTAAGGGTCAGTGGACTAAACGAGTCAAAACATCCAGCAATTTTTATTGAATAACTCAACATTTAAATTTCTCCAACAGTATCGAATTCCTGTTCAAAGAGATCCTGTAGTCTAGTTCCTGATTATTGCCTTTGAACTCGCTAGAAACTAACCTGCTTGTAAGAACCCTGCAGTTTCATTTGCACGTACATGCAACTATTGACTTCCTAAGCTCCAGCATCTCCTCATATATTTGCTTCATTCGTGCTCTCATATCATTCATATGTTCCATTTCCGACAGTTCCGCCAGGATTTCCTTGAACAGGATTTCTTAATACAAGTTCAAGAGGGACGCAAGAAAAAGAAACTCACATCATGATGATATGAATGTTATGGTTGAAGTTGCTCAGAAGACGTAGATGCAACTTGTTATTGATAACTGTGGTATGTTGTGTAGTGGGTGTTAGAGGGATAGGTTATACGGGCTGGACATACCTGACCTAGCTTGCTCCTCTCTAACCCACTGGTTGAAAGGGCTGGTTCACTGACCCCCCTTTTTGGAATAGATTGAAAAAATATCAACTATAATACACCATCTTTGGCAGAAACTGATCATTCAATCGATCCAATCCTTTTGCACAACTCTAATGATTGATAATAACATATGCAAGCAGTGGAGAGAAGATTCTTAGTTAATTAAAAGATCAACCAATGCTAAACGGTTTTACTATTTAGAAAGGGCAATTAACTAAACTTCGTATAAATGGCTATGCTTCGTACTCTTATATTTTTAATGAAGTACTCACAGTTCTTTCCACCAGAAAGTTTACGAGCCAGTTTCATCCTTATCTTTTTTAATCTTTTACATGGTGACTGGGAATATCTGTCTGGCTGAAGGATAGAAAAACCTGAGTAAGGCTTGTTGATGGCCGATTTCAATTATAGTGTAAGTGCCATGGTCAGTTGCGTGAAGCTTGACCATTGAGATGCATTGAAGTAGTCACTGTATCTAATTTTCCTCGGAAAATCTACTTGAATGAAGGCTATATTTCAAGGTCGTGTCAGTTAGATAAAAATTTCCAATGTTTGAGTAATTTACTGATTTTAAGTATTCCAAAGATATCCCTATTTCAATATCCAAAGTTATAACGTTTTTGATGGACTGACAAGGAAAAATAGGCTAGCTGATTCCAGCAAGTTCACATACCAGCTTGTTCGTGTAAAAATTGATTATAATATGCGAAAATTGGTTTGATCAACTATAACTGAGAAAAGAAAGGGAATTCAACCCCAGAAAGCATGACAAAGTTTTACCTGCTTTTCTTCCTTCAGCATGTGCCTGCATATTGATGTCTGAATCATTCCAACTGAAAAGCTGAGCTCCTCCAACAGCTTGGATTGGTCACCCTTTTGCTCTATCAATCCGTTTAAGAATTGAAAAACGGAATCGAAGAGGTCGTCTGTGCTCTGATGTTCGAGTGAATATGTATTCACTATATTTTCTTCACGTGAATCTAGTGCCAGAAAGATGACCTATAAACAATTCAGAAAAGTGAAAAAGAGTGCCATTTATGTGAAGAACTGTGAAGCTGTCGTCAAGATGCTGAGAAAGGTCCTTTAAAAAAGGCCAAGAGAAACTGCCTTGCCGTAAGGTGTGTACTGATTTCAGAGCGGTCCAAGCTCTCAAAAGATCTGTCTTCTATAGCACCTGAAATCGTGGGTCTAGAAGAAAAATAGTGCAGTTTCTCATGGAACTCGATTTCCTTTTCATGATGATAAAGTAGGAAACAATTGCAATGTAGTGGTCGACCTTTTCAACTTTAATCTTTCTTAATAAAGGTAAGCCAAAGCTTGCCATCGTGGTGTTTTTGATCATGAACCTTTTCATTATATCATGATGAACACATAAAAAAAAAAAAAAAAAAAAAAACACACACCAAATTCGAGAATTTACCCAACTCAAGATATTGTTTTCCACTAGTGTTGACTACAGAAATCAGGTTCTGAGAATGGAAATGGTTTAATACGAAATTTAACGCGATAAAGCCCTTTTTTTTTTTAATTGAACTTTGATATACTTATTTCTATCATCTTCTTCTGATATAAGGGCAAAAGTAAATGTGAAAAGTGTTCGTGCTTGCAGATAATTGACATTGTGGTGGGGAAACATATCAAATATCATAGCAACGGACCAGTCTGTAAAGGGGCTCAGATTGATCACAATGCTGTGATTATTGGAAAAAAAGAAGGAAAAAGCAGAGAGCCAAAATCATGTCAGTGATTAAATGTATGTATAATCAGATAGGGATAGCTGCAACATAATTCTGTTTCTGCCCAAAATTCATTTATTTTAAAGTTTCTCCAGTATCCACTTTTCAAAAGCTTGTGGTTCGTTTTATGTTGCACATGTGCCGTGTCACACCATATTTCATACCATATTTTAAACTCGATATAAAATTTGAAAAGCGTCTTTCTAATTCTTGAAAATCAACGCTATGTTTGGATGAGTAGAAATCAAATGAAATGAACGAAGATGAGTGAAAAATTCATATTTGATAATTTAAAATTAATGTGAAAATTTAAGAAAATAGTAGAAAGTTTTTCACTTTTAAAGCCATAATATTTTTTTTTTCAATTTTTCAACGAAAGTGGTAGAAATGAAATAAAGTTACAAAAATACCTCAATTGCTAAATAAAAGTAAGGGTAATAAATCATCAATTTCTTTTCATTTCCTTTTTAAATGTCCAAAAGTAATATTACTTTTTCCTTTCTTTCCATTTTTACTAGTTTCCTTTCTTTTGATTTTTATTGTCTCTTTTAAACTTTGCCAAACATGGTGTAAGTTATAGCATGAGACATGAAAATTATGATCCAATTAAATCTTAAATTTTAAAGGGAAATAACCAAGAATTTCCTTAGTTTTCCCAAGAAAAACACACATAAAAAAAAAAAAATTTATATATATATATATATATATTTCAGGAGCCCAACCTCATCCTCTGCAGCACAATGATACTTGTAAGCAACCTTCAAGAACTCAAACCTCTCCCTGAGCCTCACCACACTCTCGCTCCGCCGGCCTGCCTCTTCCTCCTCTGCCAAAGCACACACCAAGGCGCGGAGCTCAGCAAGCTCCAGCCGGAAAGCTTTGTGAAATGAGACGAGGAAGAGGATTGGAGCATCGACAACGCTGATACCTGAAAAGGATTCCTTTGCTGCCACTAAAGAAGCTGGTTCCACCGGCTCTTCTTCTTCTTCCTCCTCCTGGACCGGTGGTCCACATTCGGGGGGTTGGCCGGTGTCCATGTGTTGGTGAAGTTGGCATGTAACGAATAGAAAGAGAGAGAGTGAGGAAGTGGAAGGAAGGGTCTTGCATTGGAGAGGTTTCGGGGAATTTAAGGTGTGGGAGTTTATGCTGGTAGAGTGTTTGTGTTGTTTGATGTTTGGCGGTTTTTGGTTGGAATTTATTTTCTTTTTCTTTTTCTTTAATTTGAAGCGTTAACTAGGATTTTAAAAATCATTTGCCACGGAAGGTGATTGGGACGTCGCACCTTATAACTTTGTTGGAGTGACTAATTAATTACTATATAATTATAGATGATATGTGTGTAAAAATAAATATAATGATACGATAAAAGTTAAAATATAAAACAGTTGTACAATTAAACGATTTGTATGATGAATGTTTAGCGTAAAAATTATGTATAAACAGTTTAATGAAATGATTATAATAACAGTTTGTTATGAATATAGGCAATTGTGTGGGAGTTATCAAAAAGTCAATTTGGATTTGAAAAAAAAAAAAAATTTAAACTGCAAGTGGAATTAAATTATAATAATTATTATTATTAACGGTAGTATAGATTAACATACATCTCTATGTTAAGAATCTTATGGAAGAACTTCTTAATATTGGTTATATATCTATATAAAATAATAATAATTATTATTATTTAAACATAAAGATTTTTTTTCTTATGTCCATTAATATTTTCCCTATTAATTACTATATTGAACCTCAGCAAGTTTGGTGGAGATTTAATTATAGGGGAGGTTGTGTTAGTACCCCATAGAATTTCAAATTTGTAGGATCTCCTTAAATTTTTAATAATAAACCCGATCTCCCATGATCAAATCCATTTTTAAATTTTAATACATGCTCAGTACAACATCGCATATTATACCTGGCGTTATGGATTAAAACTTTCGAAACTTTATGGTCAACTCATGTGCCTCCTACGGATTTATTTATGTAGGTTATTTATTTATTATTATTTATTTTCAATTAAATCTTTCATTGTTTGTGACTTTGAAAAATTGCATACATACCTTCCATGACTAAGTATCTCTGATAAAATCTTGCAAAACATAGGTTTATGGCGTGTGTCATAAACAAAATATACGGTTATGTTAAATAAAATGGGTCAAAATTAAAAACATGTATATGTAAAGTGTAATTCAGCATTTTATTTTTAATTTTATTAAAAATGGCTTAGATTAATTTTGACAGTATCATATATCCATAAAAATAGCTCCACATTAAACCAGCAAAGCCTAATAGTATTGTTTTTGTATACGTGACTAATGTTTTGAATAGGTGACATGATTCAAATAATTAGGCCTAATATTAACATACTCTAAAAGAGTTTTAAATTGGTAGTTTTAAAACTGGGCTAGATAGCTTTGACCAGTTGGTCATAATCTTTCTCCGAACAGAGCTAGACTCTTGTGTATGCTATCTATCAAGATCCCTTATAAACTCATTGGTTCATTATACTATTTGCAAAAACCCACATTTACCATGGATACAACCCAGTGCATCTAAATTGTCAATTAACAAAATAGTCCAAGAGTGGTCATCTAACACTCCTCTCATAAATACCTACTAATTTTTCTCATAAGGAGCCTTATTCCATTGTTCAACTTTTGAATTGGTCAAGAACTCAGACTGCATTGAAATTCCCCTCCATCGCCTATCATAGCGATATGAGAACTTGCTGCGATAATCGGTTTCTTCTTTCTATTCCCTCTCCACTTTAGCTTATTCTTACCATTTGCACCGGTGTACTAGCAAATCTTTGCATCTACAAATATCAAATGAGGAGCTGTTGTCAAAAATGTGTTCATCCCACTAGTTTGGCTAGTAGGAAGTTCATGTATATACGTAGGTCTTCAATTTCGGAAGTTTGTCGGGGGTGCCCCTACATAATTTTTCGTCATGTGAACATTTAACAACCTTCTCCGGCCTTACCTTGGATTTGTTGATCCACTCTCCCTAGAGAGATGAGTTGGAATATAAACTCAATAACTCATTTAGAGATAGATCTATCACATATGAATTTGAGGTCACAATGATTCTTTTTAACCTTGTAAAGTAGGTTTTTTCTTATTGACTTGATCGTAGGTTAAGTTTATTTTTTTAAATACCCATAAGATATTATAGTCAAATTGCATTTTTCAAAAATTAGACCATAATAGATGCTTTATGATGCCTCCCAAAATTAGATGATTTCTGCAATTGAAAAATTCTATAGTAATGTTACAATTAAGAGGCCATTTTAGGCCTAAGCTCCAAAGGCCCCATTCAAGCACGGACCAAGGCTCATAAGCTTCTCAGGCACCTTAAGTAGTCCTTTTGTGTGCCTAACTAACCCATTGAGCAAGCTTCACTCAACCTTGAGTTGCCTATTTGGGACCTTAAGCACTCTAGTGACACCGAGTACGTGGTCTCTACTCAAGTCACCCATCGATCAACATGCTACTTGCTTGGCCATCCTAAGCCCTTTGGAGTTTCTTCAACCCCTTGGTGCATGTCCATTTGGCTAAGGTCACCCCCTTTCCCATGAGCTTGTAATGAGGAACTAATGTGTAGCTTGAAGCCCAACTAGATCCTCCTTCGATAGTACCTTTGTCTTTATCCTCTCCCTCTCTCCTTATTAATTGCCTCTCGAGATCTATGATACAGCCAATACATCCAGTAGTTGTAGACATATTAGTGTTCTAGGTTTCAAACATAGCTGCTAGTGTGTTCACAACCGATTAACTTGTAAAGCCATTTTATCCCCTCTACGGCGTATGTCCTCTATAGACAGAGAGTACCATCAAACCCCAACTTGAGACATGTCCTTAGTAAGTAAGCTACTTATATTATTTATAGGCGAGGAGCCAAAAGTACTTGATTGGCTCTCGACTCTTTGAACTCTAAACACACATTGACATTATCTTAAGCATCTATGGAAGTTCCCTAAGTACACCTAAACACGTCTACGATATAGATTGTCATAATTCTCCTAACCTCTTATTACTAACTTAGATATCGGAAGGCTCTTGTGGACAAACCCACAAGGGGCTTCTTGCAGGTGATCATGAGCAAGGAGTATGAGCAACATTAAGAATCATCTACATCTGATTACCTTAGTTGATTCCACTATCAACAATTATGTTACTATAATTTTATAATAAATCATATCTGATTTTAGTAAATCATATTATAAACGATAAAATGAAAACTGTTAATTTTTTTTTATTGCTAATGAGAATGATTTACTCAGATCCATTAAAACAAAATTTTCGATAACTTCCATTTTATCATTTAAGGTGTGATTTATTAAAATTGGATGTGATTTATCAAAACGACATAGTAATATGACTATAGTATATATTTTTATAAAATTAGATATTATGATAATTCCACTTTGAATGTCCCGGCAACCACATATATGAAATTATCTTTAACCCCCTCGATTTTACCATATACGTACGATTTGTCTCCTTAATTTAAAATGGTGCATCTCATCCAAACATGGGAAAGGTTGAAACAGATAAAAAATAAATAAATAAGAAAGAAAGATACCCCAAGTTGAAGCCTTAGAGTCCATGAATGATCGATGTCATTACCTGGTGGTTTGTGGTGGCAACTCTCCTAAGTAGTGAGGTATAGTCCACCACCACTATTCCTTTTTTATTTTTTTTTCCTTTTCCCCTTCCTCAAAGAAAACAATTTTTACTTTCTAAGTGAAAACAATTTTGACTCGGTTTCTTGGTCCACAGTGCCAAAATTATGTTTTAGAAAAAAAAAATTAAATGACTAATACAAATATGTCATATAAATCAATGAAAGAGGAATAAGTATTAATAAAATTTTAATATATATTAGTAAATAAACATATCTTTTAAAGAAATATTAATTATATTTTTATATATTAAAATTTTATTATTATTTATACATCAGTTATTTATTTACGTATCGGATTAGTATCATTAAAGTTTTTATAATTATACTTAACGACTCACCTAATTAGGTATCCTTAGTTTCATCACCCCCACAATACAAGAGTAAACTTATAATATAGAGGTCCTTTTTTTCTTTATGCATATTTTCAAAAATAAGGATTCCGATCTTCATGGGAAATGTGTATCTAGGGTAAAGTTATTATTAGAGTCAATGTAATATATGTATGCATATACATATATATATATACATATATAAGTATATACATAGATGTATGTGTGTATGTACATGTAAGAGTATGTGTACGTGTGTGTCTTCGTGTGTATACATTATAATATGTTTGAAGTCCTAACTTGTTCCTTTTTTTCTTTTCGTTTTATAATTTTTGTTAAATGTTTGCGTATATATTAGAATGAAAAAAAAAAAAAAAACGCTTATGTAATTGAGGCCAATATTTGGTAGGCTGCATCAAAGTCGACAAGTAGTATTTACGTAGAATTCAATTTGCCCCATAAAGCGTTTTGAATTCCATTTATTTATTTATTTTTTAATCGTTTTCGTTTGTCATATGCTTATAGTTTTACTTTGATACGTTTTACTATTATTTGTATCCAAATTGGATTTTGATTTCTTAACTTCGTTTGTTATAGCAACAGGTACATATAGATGAATGGAAATATCTTTCGTTTATCCATTTCCAAAGAAAATGTTATAGCGAGAGGTACATATATTAAATTTTGGGATCAAGATAGTATGGATTCAATAGAAACTAAACAAAAAGAAAATAATTTAAATACGATCAATGGTATAGAAGGTGAAATGAAAATTCTCTCACTTAAGTTAGATCCATCCCCACTAATTAAAGAAAAAAGTTTACTATATGGAAGTGGAGCTTGATTGATGCATTTGTGAAAGATTCATGTAACTAGGCATGGCAAGATCAATTTCCAATCAAGATCAGTTCCTAAACGATTTTCTTGTCGCATGCTCCTCGTGGCGTGGCCCTTTTTATTTTTATTTTTTCCTTCTTCCAGTTGCATTGTCACGTAAGTTATATTTACCGAATCATCTCACCCTACTCGACAAGCGTGATTCATGGAACAAAGGATTGTGACAATAATTAATAATTGATTTCCTCCCACGTCATTATTTGTGCGTAACTGTATGATGACAAGACTAACTTTTCTTTCATATATGAAAAAAGTAAGAGTAAAATTTCAATAGTATTAACATGTAATAGAGATATTAACATATAAATATATATAAAATTTTGATATGTAAAAATTTAATTAATATATTTTTTAAAAAATATATCTCTTTACTAATATATATCAAAATTTTATATATACTTATATATCATACATTGACCCACTTAATGTATTGTTCAGTTGAATCTTTTTTTCACATATGCATACATACACATCCATGACACATGTTTGAAGTTAGTGGTTGATCTGTTATTTTATGGTGTTGATTTTGTAATGCAGACATAGAAAGTTAATAAGAAGATGATCATTTAATCAAAATGTGGATCGGTTGATTTTGTAATATTATTTAGAAAATTTGATTTTTACATGTTTAAAATACCATAGTAGGCTCTCTTGATTTAATTATACACATATACATATGTATAAGTCATATCAAAATTTCACAATTTAATTTTCATATCTTTCGCTAAAAAGAAAAGCTAAGTAATTGAATCCGTTGAATTATGGCCCGGATTTTGTTTTCTCGTATAGTAAGATGATACCTTAATTTTACCATGGGATATAGGAATAAATATACTAAAAAATTATGCATAATTATTATTTGCACAGTACACCTTACGCATACACATGATTTAGAAGATATAAATATAATTATGGACTTTATTAGTTGTTGCATCAACCTGATTGATTTTACTTATTTTGCCACTAGCTCTAATTACATAACCCCTAATTATATAAGTTGGATGATCGTGATAAAAATATAGATAAATTATTGATCTATCTACTTTTAGTAATACCATTTATTAATAGTGTGATACGTTAAAAGTAGTGAAACCTTACGTTGTCTTATAGGATTTTATTATCATTATGTGTTATGCTTTTAACGACGGGCGTTATTAGGATAGATAAGGAAGTAGTTGTGTGAGTAATTTGAGAAAGCAAAATCCAGGCCGTCCGTACCTTGTGACTGGACCAAAGTTCCATGTCTATTGACCCATTTTCTTAATCTTACACGTGTTCGTCTCGTTGGAGGCACGAGCTCACCTGCTTCTCCACGTTCCTGGCAGGCTTTTTATGCGTGGACCCGACGAGGCTCCGTAAACAATGTTTGCATTATTATTTTTAAGTGTTGACGAGGTCAAGGCACCCCTTTGGCCTTTATAGTATCAACACCTCTTCATCCACTTTGAGTGACGCAATGGTGTGCGTGTGCCCCTTCCTGTGTCAAATTGACCATAAGAATGCGTTAAGGATTCTTCCCCGAGATCCACGTTAAATTCTTTAATGGATTATTTGTCTTTGAATATTAATTTATCTTCCATGCAGATTAAAAAGAAGAAATGTCCCATGATCAGTCCATATAAATATTATCTATGGCTATTTATCCATCTAGAGGCCTTTGAATTATTATGGTACAGCTAGTTTGAGGTTTTGGTTGGGGATTGATATCTCTATGACCATAAGTCATCGGCATGATCACTCTTTGAGTTCCTAATTTAGACATAAAACTTGTAATTTATTGTAGATGTGCGGACTTGGAATATAGTGGTATGTGCATGTTTTACATTTAGTGTTTACAATGCGTATAGTACTTAGACTCTTGGGGTCTTAGAAGAGTGCTAAGTCAGCTTTCTGACACAAACAATTCTAAATATATAGATAAAGAAACAGAACACTGAGATATAGAAGTTCTACAAGCTTAAAATATTTTATTGTTTGATCATATACAAATGAGGAGATCCCCCTCTATATACAATTGAAACCCTCTAAGGAACAATAAAGATTTACCAATCCTAAAGATTTGATATTGTATTTATGAAAATGATGCCATCTAACCTTTACTTATTAAGATACAATGAACCAACACATTCTAAGATTTTCTAGAACATTATGACCTAAGCCTTAAGCTTCCCCCTTTGTAAGCTTTAAGGAACATCTCTATCGTTGATTTGTCCCATAGGTCTATGGCATCCTCATCCACTTGAATCCACTAATGGCCCCATTGCTCACTTGCAATATCTGTTAATTAAGGGATCAAACTGCAACAATATTTTTACTTATTCCTATTTGTTTTAGCTTTTTGGTAAACCTTTCCACATTATTAAGTACTTACTCTATGTAGTTAGGCCCTCATATCTCCTCATTAATCCTTCGTGCAAGGAACATTTAGTCCGTTGATGTAACGAGAGTCATTATCACCAATCTGATACTCAAAATTTCTTCTCTTCCAGTTGCTAAGTTTTTTCACCCTCTATGTTGCTTTATGCATGGAGGTGTGCATGAGCCAAATCTATCTCCTCTTGCCAGTTTGTAGCAAAGCTATATGCTAGTAGAGTAGTACTTTTATATCTACTGGTGACGACATTTGATTGTTAAGTTTTATAAATTAGAAGAACATAGCGGAAAAAAAACTACAAAACATATCTTAAGATCCATGTGTGACATGCAATAAAACATATGTTAATAAAATTATAAAACTACCTCTTTCTTGATGAGAATTACAGTCTCCTCTTAAGGATAGAGTTTAATTGAAATTTGAATTTGATTTGTTGTTTCAAAATGTGTTCACTACAAAGACTCTAAATGTAATCTCTCTAGCAGTATCTACATACACGTTAACAAGAACAAATTCTAATATTTTATATTGATAGATAACTAGGATTAGAATTAAAAAAACTAAGAAGAGAAAATTATCTCTCTCTCTCTTGCTTTTTCTTAAGGTGTTTCTTTAAAAGGAAAATCATCATCATAACCCTTTCTTCTGCTCTTGTCTCTTTTTTAAACATTAACTAAAATTAATGAAAGAGACATTTTATTTCATGAACTTTTCAATTGTCGTAACCTTTCAATTATATAACAATTAAACATGGAATTAACGGTAAACAACCTTTTAATTACTATGAACTTTTTAATTGCAATTGAATATGAAATTAATAAATTTTATATCCTTTCAATTTTCATGAACTTTTCAATAACAATTAAATATGGAATTAATAAATTCCATCCATTTTTATACGAAAAGGTAATAATAAAATATATAACCTTTAAAAGGTACTTAATCGTAAATATGTATTATGAGATAAAATAAATTACTTTCAATTTATTATTTCAAATTAATTTATTCTAGCTTTGAAATAAATATTGAGAAATTTTAGTTCTTGTCAAAACTTTATTCTTATTAATCGTGCTATAGTGTACAACCCTTTAGATTTCTATATATGAAGGTAATGTATAAATATAAATCAAGGTAACTGTCTAACAACGGTTATTAGTCATTCAACGCAATAGAAAAAGTGTGAACAAGAAACTATGCATATCATGTTATCAACGTTTAATTATTTTACTTGGTTTTTAAGATAAAATAGACTTAATAATACTTGATGTAGCTACGAGCTTACAAGTTACTATTATCTTAATCAAGTGGCCTTAGATATCGACTCCTTAATCCAAGAGAGCGATAAATTCTATCTTGACTTATCACTATCTTCTTTATATTTCACGTCACACCCAATAATCATATTATTTACAATCCAAATAAAGACTGTATTTAACGGCATTAAAGTACAACATTTCATATATAGAATATATAAAGGTCTCAAGTCTAAGAATTATTTACACTCATTCATCTAGAGGAAGGACCAATGACATTAAACATATGGTGTTTTTTATTAACAGATCGTGTCTAGTGTACCTATTTAATTTTGGGCACCTACTTGTATAACTCAGATATTTTTTTCTCGGTCCAGTGAGAATGACTTTAATTATACAACGTATTGGTTTAAATATCTATATCCCCTCTAGATATTTATCCAACCAAGGATAACTTTTAGATAATATAATGTAATGGAATCTCATGATAATACACCTTTATTATAATTCCATACATATTCTAATTATCTATAAGACTCTATTGTAAAATATATACCAACAGAAAAGTATATAAATATAATAAATACTTACTTTTTATAAATAATATCCATAAATACATAAAAAATATCTTGGCACATTGTGCACAAATTACAACATTAACGTGTTAAAGCCCTAAGAAAACCTTAAAAAGGTTCTTCATCGTGGCTTCACTTTGGTGTAAATTAAGGACGCAACTGGGACGTGCTTCAAACAACTTTTATAAAATTTAAACCCCCTTATATGGTTTAGCCTCTTTTAAAACTCAATAAAAACTCCAAACGGTTTTATCTCCTATTATCAAAGCTTACCCTTATAAGGTTCAAGAAAATATAAGGGTAGGTTTTTATATGATTCAAATAACTTTATAGCAGTAAGTTTATGATGAAGAGAGTAAAGTAAAAAGTGGTTAGATAAGGTTAAGAATATATTTACTAACTTATACACAAATAAAATTAGAAAATAAAACGTGTTGTATAATGCATAATTAATATAAGGCATGTATGGTAAGAGTAAACAGTTTCATTAATATATTATATTTATATCAAGTTAGTTTTTTATCTCTCTCTCTCTTTTTGTTAGTATCAGAATCCAATTGTAAAGCTTACAGGATTTTAAATTATGTTCCAAAACTTTATAAAGACCCTATAGGATAATACTTTACAAAGCTTTTATTGAATTAAATGGGTCAGGTATCTTATAATGACCCATCTGGTTGCATCCTTAGATAATGTTTAGTTGTGTAATTTTCGTGGTATTGAATTGGATAAAAAATTTTGTCCTCATGTCTGGTTTGTAAATTTATTTGGTGATTGGACAAAAAAAAACTAGACTGATGGACTGGATAAAATGCTTAAATTTTGTCCTATTTGAATCACGGTACAAAAATAAAATTTACTAGACAAAAACAAAAAATATTTTGCATTTCCAATAACATCTTTCCATGTTATAATATTTAAAAAAATATTTATTTTTATTAAATATTATAAAAAATATTTATTTTATAATATAAATAATTAAATTTTTAATATAAATTTTACGTTTAATATTGTGTAAACCAAACATAGTATAATAAATTTATATTGTCCAATTCTCTTTATATTTGTTATGTCCAGTTTTCTTTGTCCAGTCTAATCTTTAAACGTTAACTTATTGGTGTTAACTTCTAACGTTTATGACTCCATCTTTGAGTAAAACGGGAAAAGGAAAAAAATGCAAAAAAAAAAAAAAAAAATTACAAAAATGTGGCATCTGAAAAAATAATTCTAAAAATACTGCACTTGAAATCACCTTTTAGCGATTTCAGTACAAATTTTATATATTCACTCAACAGCCAATCGATTTCAGTACAAATTATTTCAATACACCCATATTTTATATTTTCATATATCTCTTCACTTTAAATTTAGTCGAGCTTATATGCGATTGCATTTGAAAACTGCATTACCTTAAAGTAGAGCCTATGCAGGATTTTAGTTGAAAACATATTTGGAAGGTGATGTTTAGTATACAGTTAATTTGTTTTAGTCGATTAATGAAATTATATCCAGTTATTTATTTGTGAGATGTTCGGTTATTTCTAAGTTCGGATACGTGTTTTGAATTGATATTGAAAACTATAAATAACTTTAAATTATGAAGAAATGAAATGTAAGTAAACGAATGAAATACCTAAATAGTGTTTAAAAAATAAAGAAAGTAAATTAGAACTGAAATATAAAAAGCTAATGACATCGATGTCGGTGTCGAGATAGTAGCCGAGAATCTTAAGGTTCTACGTTGTCTTATGGTTGAACCATCTAAGTTGTATCCAATTGTGTGATTTGTCTACCATCTTAGTTGTAAGCACCCGAGAACGATCCATGCATGGGGACTAGAAAAGGGTGCATCTACGTGACTCCTTTGCCTATGTCGTACTGAGTATCTCTAATCGGCCTCCTTAATGGTGCTGACGGAGTATGAAATTGACTAGTAGAGGCCTTTTCGACGATAGGAGTGTGACATATAGGATCACCGAAGTTTTCCCCGAGGAATGACCTGCAAAACTTAAATCCAGGTGGTCTAGGTGATGTTGGCAACAAAAAGTGTAGAGGAGAAGCATTGTTGCGAATCTCAACACAGGTTGTCTATGTCCTTGGCCTCTAACTCGACGATGACTACATGCCTTACAACCCCTCTTCATGGCTCGTCCGGTGAGGATTCCTCTTCGTCAGGTCACTTAAGTGGACCCCAATAATGCCCTAAATGAGGTCATCTACTTGATGTTGCTCAGATAATATGTCCTCGTATGACATGTGTGGCACTCTATGTATGAAGTCTACCTCAATTTCGAACGTAAAAGTTTGAGTTGCATATAAATTGGAAAATAAAAGTGTAAACAAAAAAGCAATTGTATGTACTATATATATCTAAGAAGCCTTAGACTAGCCAATATATCTACAAGTGACTTGCTGGTACCAGGAGATTTAGTTAGGATGTACACCAAGTGGCTGTCGAACTTGAGCTATTCGATTTCGACAATCCTCCCATTGCGCTATCTAAGTTGTATGGTGGGTTGCCCCAATTTATATCTACCTTGCCCTTCAGGTCAATA
This sequence comes from Lumnitzera littorea, assembly GCA_024138015.1. Taxonomy (NCBI): domain Eukaryota; kingdom Viridiplantae; phylum Streptophyta; class Magnoliopsida; order Myrtales; family Combretaceae; genus Lumnitzera; species Lumnitzera littorea. The sequence continues at coordinate 121,143,186 of JAMXBB010000002.1, forward strand.
TCATGAAGGGTACGTCTTGTATCAAGGTAAACTGGGATCTCCTGCATCCCGCTAAATTGTCAAGCCACGTAGTTGGGATAGTACATCTCTGCGATGTGGAAGCATATAAGTGGTACATGAGCTAGCCATATGTCACTCCTATACTGACAATAAGCTGGTAATTTGGCTACATAATCTTGATCATATGGAATTCAAACAACTTGAATTGATGATCAATAATGGGATGAAAAAAGTAACAGTTGGTAAATGAATAAGGAGAATGGTTTCGGTAAATACGCTCCTGCTCCGGACACTGGCGATCAAATGCATCTTTGTACTATCCAACCATATGTGTGGGCAACTCGGTCATGTCAAAGTCTACTCCCTATTGACTCATAAGTGGTTGACAATCAACAGCTGTTGTAATCCGGCAATGCAAAGGAGTGATGTATAGGAAATGCTCTCATGACTATACCTGTAAAATTACCAATGAACCTTTAATCTCTCCTGTGCCAGCCTTAAAAGCCAAGCACAATTGGCGGTATAGCCACGCTAAGCATGCTACTCTCCACGCATATCACTTAGTCATGGCAAGGTCTAATATAGGAGAGAGGAACATTAAGTGTACGACATTATTAGACTTGTTTGAGAACAGCATACCCTTGATCAACTGCATGATATGTGCCCTCGTGAAGTGCTGCATTGTCTCCTTGTTCGCATTAAAAGGCAAATCGGTGAAGTTGTCCTTCAACCATGACAACTTCAATCTAGCACCCTTTAAGGCACTTTCTGGTTGGCAAATTCCTAATAGGCGGTGACATAATTCAGCCCACCTAGTAAAAGCTGTCACTATAGTAACTATATTGCCATCGATTGGAAAACTTATAAATAAAGACATATCCAGTAGCATCATTGTCATCTCGCCATTGTAGAAGTGAAATGTATGTGTTTCCTCCCTCTATCGCTTAGTTAAGGTGGTAATCAAGTGTCAATCTAATTGCATGAAGGGAACCTAACGTGCACCAATGAAGCTTTGACTACTCTAGATATGGGATCATACATAGATCTATTGGGATCTCCTGGCCATCCCGACGCCTAAATATTGCCTTACGTCTATAGCACCTAAGCTAGTAATTTTCCTGTAAACAAGGAAGAAGAAATATTGTTACAACAATCAATATAGAAAATGGAATAAATTGCAAATATGTTTTCCATTTACTATTCCTTACTTGACCACCCTATACTAGCTCAGGTTTATGGGATGGTTGTAAGTGAAGTAGTGACCTATTTGCCAGTCTTGGAGCCATCTGTTGGTCTTGGATCCATCTGCTCCTGCAAGTATAAAAGAAGAAAGAAAATCTGTAAGCTTGTTAGCAAACTCATATGGTAAAAACAAAAAAGTTAGAAAAAATAATTACTTCTTAAATATACTGCCATATATATAATCAATCAATATCATTACTGGTTTTTTTCACATTCAATAAATAAACTACCGATGGATCCACTCGATGCTAGTTGTCTTCCTCGCTGCGGACATCTTTGCTTATTATGTCCATCTTCACTGCATAGTCCATAGGTGTAAGTTAATGGTCTGTCTCGGATGTTCATCTCATTTTGGAATTGTTTCTCTTGTGGCCTATTTGAATTCCTAACCATGTCTAATGTTGTAACAAGATATGACATAGGAATGTCAAGATCTAACTAACTAGACTTATCGGCATAGGGCATGAAGGAATGCGTGTATACATGTAGTTGATTTTACATCGTGTACCAATACTCAATGTGTACAACACAGTTCATGCTCATTTTTCCTATAACAGCTATAACATGTGAGTATGGAATTTTGTATGTTTGCCACTTGTTGCAAGTACACCGTATGGTCCTAAGGGCAATTGTATGGTTATTCTCTCCTTTTTGCCCGTGCGTTGTTGGTTTGGGCGCTGTTATGACCTCGAATATTTGTTCATTGTAGTAAAAAATCACAACTCGATAACCAGTGGCCACTTTACGCCACTTGTCAAACTTTTTCTTTGCGGATTTAGTCAATACTTTGCCAATGCCCATTTGCTCCGCTAACTTGATCCTACGTTTATTGAAGTAGTCGTTGCAGTTGTAAAAAGTTTTCTTAAGTAGTGCTGCCATGGGTAAGTTTCTAGCATCATGCAAAGTACTGTTATAATTTTCTACAATATTGGTCATCTTATGACCAAACCGAGCTTTGCCGTCATACACCAGCGTCCATATTTTAGGATGTAAGCCTCTAAAGTAAGCTTTAGTATGGGGGCTCATAGTCTTGGCCATGTCATAGTAGGCGTGAAACTTCCGAAGTTGCAACTGGTAAGCGGCTTTCTTTATCATCTCTTTGCACTCTTTGTTCTTAGCTCGAATGTTGAAGTTACTGGCAATGTGTTGAATACACCACTGTACCGCTAAGGCCAACCCCTTGGCCATATTGCATTCTTGCCCTATATAGCAGACTGGATACTAGCATGCTAATTCGAAATCAAACATATATCAGTACGATCTCTTATAACGTGCGTGAGCACACACATTAGGAACCAACTCCAATTATTGAATCATTCTTCATCAACTAAGGCAAAACCAAGTGGGATTATGTGATTTTAACCATTAACTCCTATCGTAATTAGCAGTTTATGCTTGTACTTCCCATATAGGAATGTTTTGTCGATCGTAACTACATGCTTGCAATGTATAAATGCCTTAATGCACAGTCCAAATGCTCAGAAGACTTTATCAAAGAACATGTGCTCAACAGTATCACTATCTCACCATCTCCACTCTACGATAGTATCGGGATTAGCTTCTCGGATCGCATTTAGTAGATGTAGAAACACTGCATACGATTCTTCTTACTTACCGTAAACCTATTTAATCACTTTGTGCTTCACTTCCTTAATTCTCTTGATGTGGATAGTATAACTGTATTGCTTACAAATAGTCGCTTGCAAGTATCTTACCTTAATGCTTGGTGACTCTTGAATATCCTTAATCAGAAAATAGGATAGCCTATTTAAGTCCAATTTCGAATAGTCCTGGCTAATTATGGGATTGAGGTACGTATGTGGACCCACAAACTTGATTATCACAAAGCATCCTACATGTTGCTTTTTACAAGCTCGGAATTGCCACCTATGGCCCTTTTCCCAATTAATACATCTGATAAGCCATAACGTTGGTTCAGACTCTTTCATGATGAAGTTATATTGGTTCATAATATGATGCAGCCACACGATTGTCTATAGATGTTTTTTAATCTTGAATTGCATGCCCACTTTCAATTCATTGTTGAAGCTCTATTTACTACCGCTTATACTATCATTAGCCACCAGTCCATCCCTTACACTTGACGTGTAGAAAGGCACAGGTTTCAACATCTCGACTACATCCACAGATGTTGATAACCCATGCCTCCAATGGTTCCGTTCATGTAACTCTTGTGCTTCTTCTACTTCTTGCAACTAAACATTCACTTGGACGAACGTCTGCATTATAATTTGTATCATCGGAATCTTCATCAATGTTGGCGAATGCCAGTTCATTCTCCATATTAGTATCTCTATTTGACTTGTTGGTAATCAATACATTAGATTCATTGGACATGTGATTGGTGCTTGGTACATTCTGCGGTGAGATCGCTTGGGATTTGAATGCCTCGATTTCAACTTGTAGTCCAATATCATCATTGTACCGTTCGACATTATCCTCAACTACGATTAGAGCTATTGGTGGTGGGTTCACTTTCATGAATTTCAATATATATTTCTGCAAAACTACTAACTCCATGATGCCTTACTAAAGAAGCCATCAATCGTTACACATCGTAATCATTGCTGATGGTGATGACATAGAACATATCCCTAGTCTCGCCTATGAGGGGACATCTATAAATCAGCTTGATCCGATGTGTTGTTATGTCAACCTGAAGCCAATTACATATCATTCTAACTACCTGGTCGTACGTGGCTTCAAATGGAACTCTGACTATTGTTCTCGAGCACCTATTATACCGTACCTTATCCTCTCCTTTTACAGTACACCATTTACCACATCAGTTGCATAAACTTCAGCATGCGCGTGTACAGCTATTACCTTACGCTAGCGGACACTGATTTCTTTTCACAGTTAATATTATGAAAGCTAATGAGTCTTATTGCATAAAATATTAATAAATAATAATATTTATATTATTTATTTTACCACTTTTTTTTTTCACAGCTAATATTATGGAAGCTGATGGGTATAATTTACAACTAATTTCTTAACAACATCATTATATATACATTATAATTTACAATAATTAGTATAATTTTTTTAAAAATATGATATCACATACTTAATACGAATCAAAATGACTATAAAATTATCAGTATACAATAATAGACCATCATATATCAAGTCATAACATTATTTTTTCAAAAAAATATACTTAGAACGAATCAAAACATGTAAGAATCATACTTTTTCATCGTAAAGTTTAAAATAACAAATTATATATAAACGTATACACTTATCCCATAATTTATCAGTATCCAATAGTGTACTGTCATGCATCAAGTCATAACATTATTTTTTCATAAAATATATGTTTAAAATGAATCAAAATGAGTAAAAATTGTACCTTTTTCTATTTTAAAATCTAGAGAGAGAAAGTGATGATGACACACCGATTGTCTTCTTGTTTCCAAAAAACTTCTCACGATATCGATCTACACCATACAATTACTTCGATTCTATGATTGATTCGTAAAAAAGCGGACCTAAATTACTAATTTGGTAGAGTTTTTTCTTGGATGGTTAAAGAGAGAGAGAGAGTATAGAAGATATTGTGTATGCAGAATGGGGAAGAAGGAGCGGGTGGATTGTAGGCGATTTCAATTTACACTAAAATCGCTTTTTTAAGAGGGGATTTTAAGTACTGTATTTTTGATATAATTTTTCTAGATGTTGCTTTTTCATAATTTTTTTTTTCCTTTTCTTAGGAAAAACAAATCAAAAGTATGGTTTTCGACAGAGTTTTCATTTGGAAAATTAATCAATTTCTTAGTATATATAAATATTGATTAATTAGCTCACTTTCCTTCTCAAGTTATCAAAATTCCATCTATAACATTGACTTCCTTTCGAGTCACCTAATTTGTATCTATTAGTTATGTAAGACAATCCCTCTCACAAATCCATTTATTCAAGTTAATATCATATGTCTATGTTGGAAAATAAGCAACATTAATCGTTTTAAGCACGTTAACCTTAAATCGAATTACAAAGCATACTTATGTATCTTTTTCACTATCGAGCTAACCCCATATCATAATGAAGCCATAAATTCTCTCAAGTCCTTATAAGCTCTAACGCAAAAAAGCCATGAATGGCCATTAACAAGTTCATGGTGTATAAGTGGGATAATCAAAATGTACAAGTAGTCAAAACATAACATATGATGAAAGCTACTAATGAATAATCCATCAACACAAGTCTTAATCCCACAAATTAATCTAGTTCATATATATGAAATATAACGCATAAACACATAAAACGACATTGAAAATAAAGAATAATAAAGGAAAAGAAGAGTCAATGATATTATTCAATGGGTGCAAATCTGTCCTCTAATCCATCTTCTCGGGTTGATGAATCTTAGTAACTACATGCCTGGGAATGTTTGGGTATAAAGGGATATACATAAAATAAGAGAATTTTTTTATGGTTTATTTTTATTTTTTATAGGATTGATTTAATCTTTTATCTCACTCTTAATTTATATATTTTTAAATTTAGATCAGTGAATTACTTATGAATTTAACAATTTAAATTTAAAAAATATATAAATTAATGATAAAGTAGTAGATTGGATTCATTAGGTCAAATTGAGAGATGGGAACTAAAGACTTCCAAAATAAGAGGAGGAAGCTCTGTTCGCTCACTAGCGTCACCTCAATGCAGGATGGAGGGAAGGACAAGGTCTCACTTTTTGTCAGCGTCCCAAGAGAATGAAAAAGGAAAAGTCCTGTACCGTTCGTTTAAAAACAAAATGGGCCAGAAAAATAAGAGGTCTTCCAAGTATGTTTGCGGCACCCTGCATTTTTGGGCTGCACGTGTATTTTCCTTTTAAGTGCCGTTGGATATTGTACACTAGCTATAAATACACATAATAAAGTTTATATACATAATAGTAATAATTGATAATTTTTTGAAAAACTAACTCTTTATGATCGTTTGTTTAATATTTATCAGTATTTATCCACGGTTATACATATAAATGGTGGATTATATTATTAATTTCTATTTTTTTGTCTCTTAGTAGAAAAGGGCTTAAGACACCATGTAAATAACATGTTATGTGTATTAGTGAGTGGTGAATAAATATTAATAAAATTTTAATATATAAATATGAGAACTTGCTATTATTAATGTATATTTAAATACCATTAGTATTTACTCATTATTTATCAAAATACGTATATTTTTTTTTATTAAGATGATGACTACACAAGTGAATTGAAGAGTGAAATTAAATTAGGCCCTTTTAACTCATTTGGCAATCACTGGATAATGATGGGTGGCTTGACTTTCATTTGGATTAACGTGTAGTGTAGCTTTTCTTTTGATTTGCTAGAATTTTTTTTTTCAGGTTTTGTATGTAGTATATTTAATAGTTGGCAAAAAAAAAAAAAAAACACTATTGTTAATTCTTTTCTCATCTTTTGTGCATATGATCTGTTAATCATACATTTTCTGATTTTCAATTGATCTCTACTATGAAAGCTTAATAAATGCATAAGAGCAACAAAATGCATAAGAGTGTCACACAAGTTGGGATAAATGTTTAATTTTATACTTTATCAAATGCATGTGCTTGTTGGTAATGGGCATTTCTTTTAGGGTGTTACCACCTCCATCTCCTTTGTTTGAATTGCAATTAGCTAGTTGAGATCCTAAACCTCTTGATTGATGTATATTTTACCTTAGTTTTTCAATAATATCTATATATTATCTTTTAGGGGGAAAAAAAAAGGTGATGTTGAAGTGAAAAATTATCTCTTCAAGAATAGGTGAAATTCAAGGGAGATATAGAAAGAAGGCCGTTGCACATATTATTATAAAAAAGGTCAGAGAGTATAATGATGTTTGAAACTAAATTCTACATTCCAAATTGGTATAAGGGAAATCGTAAAGGAAATTTGTGCATAAGCACATTTGAATCATCATTCTAGTCTCGAGTAGAACGTTGAAGAAGATTTTTGGAATTTCCTGCAATACTGCTTTCGAATCCAATAGAGAAGAGAGAAAAACTGTTTTGCAATGTATTAATGAGTCGAGAAATGTAAAGTCTATTCATACGGTAAGCCATCAAGTCTATTTATGTACCTATGTCTAAAAACTAACTAACTAACCTAAGCTAAAACTAACTAGTAATGTTGAGCTATGCAAATTATTTACAAAATAAAGTAATGAATTAAATATAAAGTCTTACACACCCCCCCAATGGAAATTGGCTTTGGGAAGAGGTTTTGTAAGCATATTGGTAAGTTGTAGTCTCGAGGGCATATGAATGAGTTTGAGAGAACCAAAAGCGACTTGATCTCATGTAAAATGAATATCAATCTCTATATGTTTAGTTCACCCATGCAAACAAGGATTGTTGGTTATAAGCTGTGTAAATCTATTATCACAACAAAGAGTGATTAGACAAGCAACATCTACTTGTAAATCCTTTAAAATATAAGAAACCCACATCAATTCTTTAGTTGTAGCTAAGGCCTTGTATTTTGCTTTAGTAGTAGAGGTTGCCATTGTGTTTTGCTTCTTTGTTTTCCATGAAACAAGAGAGTTGCCCAACATGATATAATACCTTGTTATTGACCTTCTATCAAGGGGACAAGAGCCCTAATAAGAATTTGAATAGCCTAACAAATGAAGAGAATTGTTGGATGAATAAAACAGGCCATGATAAGATGTTCCTATTAAGTAGCGAAGAACACGAAAGAGTGCCTGTAAATGTAGTGTTTTGGGTGAAGTAAAAAACTGACTAAGGTGACTAATGGCGAAAGAAATATCTGGATAAGTGAGGGTGAGATAAAGAAGTCACCTAACAAGTCATCTATACTATTTAGGATTGGGCAAAGGTGTCCCATCTTGATTATTCAAACAAACACCAGTAAGCATGTGGGTAGAAACAGTTTTTGCTATGGCTAAACCAACATCATTTAGAACATAAAAAATGAACTTATGCTACGTGACAAGAATACCTTGTTAAGACTTGCAAATTTCAAGACCAAGGAAAAATCGTGCCTCATCAATATCCTTGATAGTAAACTGTGAATCAAGCTGCTATTTCAAGGTTGATATAGCATCTACATTTGTTTTAATTAATAACAAATCGTCAACATATAGAAAGCAACAATAATACCTCTAGAATCCTCTCGAGTGAACAAAGAATAATCATGCTTTGATTGACTAAAACCATGCTGCACAAGAAAGTAAGAAATTTCAAGATTATTGATAAGCTTGTTTAAGCCCATAAAGAAACCGTTTAAGTCTACAAACCTGACCATTTTAAGCCTTAAAATAACCTTTTAGTGGCAACATGAAAATTTCTTCATCAATATGCCCTTCAAGAAAGGCATTATTGATGTCAATTTGAAATAAAGGCCAATCATGAGCACTAGCAACTACTAAAAGTATACAAATAGATCCTAATTTTACTACTAGTGAAAAAGTATCATGGTAGTTTTCACCTTTTACTTGATTTTACCCTTTCGCAACCAACCTAGCTTTGTATTGCTCAATTGAACCTATGACTTTATAGACCTACTTACAACCGATGACTTTCTTTTTATGAGGCAACATGGTGAGCTCCCAAGTATCATTCTTCTTTAACACATTCAATTCAAATTGCATAGTCTCTCTCCATTCTTTATGTTTTAAAGCTTTTGAATAAGAGTAAGTTTCAAGGACTGTTAACACACTGGCTAAAGAATGAACAAGGTCTAATGGAAAGTAAGCTAAGGTCTGTGATGAGTAAAATGGATTGGTAGACCGTGTATGGTGAGAATGAATAAGAGAAGTGTTTGCTGTATAAGAAAAGCTATTGGTAACCATATGCACATAGTCTTGGAGCTAAGAAGGACGATGCCGTGGCCTCTATGATCTGTGTAAAATCCCTTTGTTAGTATTGGCTGAAGAAGTAGGAGAAACTAAGAAGGTGATGAACAAGAAACATTTGGTGTGACAAAATCAATGAGGTTAATGTAGTTAAGACAAATTGAATTAGGATGGACAGTAGAAGAAATAAGAGCTGAACAAGGGTTGTTAGAAGAAATGTGTTTAAAAGGAAAGATGTGCTCTTGAAAAACAATATCTCGACTAAAAAGGATTTGTTTGTTGTTCATGTCAAGCACTTTGTGGCCTTTTTGGCCTTGAGCATAGCTTAGGAAGATGCATTTCAGTCCTTGTGTTTCAAGCTTATCTCTTTATGGTAATGGTTTAGAAATGAAATAAATACAACTAATTGTACATAAATGGGTGTAATCAAGAGTATGTCCATATAAGGCCTCATAGGGTGTTTTCCAATTGAATAGTGATCTAGGCATTTGATTAACTAGGTAAGTTGCTACTAATATACATTCACTTTAGAACTCCTTAGGTAAATTGGCCTATATTTGTAAGGCTCGTGTTGTATCAAGTAAGTGTCTATGTTCTCTCACAACTCTCCCATTTTGTGGGGGTCTATAGGTCATGGTTCTATGATGTAGTATTCCTAGGCTTTTGAACATAGACCTACAAGCACTTGACATGAACTCTGTGCCATTGTCTGAACGAATGTGTTTAGGAGTGGCATTAACTTTAGAACTCCTTAGGTAAATTGGCTTATATATGTAAGGCTCGTGTTATATCAAGTAAGTGTCTATGTTTTCTCACAACTCTCCCATTTTGTGGGGGTGTATAGGTCATGGTTCTATGATGTAGTATTCCTAGGCTTTTGAACATAGACCTGTAAGCACTTAACATGAACTCTGTGCCATTGTTTGAACGAATGTGTTTAGGAGTAGCATTAAATTGATTTTTAACATAATGGAAGAACTTGCAAAGGGTGTTAGGAACTTATGACTTATTGTTGAACATATAAGTCTAAGTGCAATGGCTATAGTCATTAAGAATTGTCAAAAAAGAGTTTGCACCTATGATAGAAGTGAACTTATAAGGTCCCTAAACATCTACATATACTAAATGAAAAGCAAATGAAGAGTGATAGTTGTTTTTATTGAAAACAAAATGATGGATCTTGGCTAGATGACAAATTTCACAAAAGAAATTGTCGAAAGAAACAGATTGGAACAAGTCTAGATGCATCAGTTTCGAAACTGAATTGTGGCCTAGCTTAGTAAGCATAAGATGAGCTAAATCCTCCTTATTACAAGAATTACATCCTTTAGAATTCAAAAAAAAAAAAAAATAAAATAAAATACAAGGATGACTTACTACAGAAACATCTTGAGCTCTAGAATTGTTAATACGAAGCATATATAACCTAAAAAAATGCATGAGCAATTGCTATAGTTGTTTTAGTTTTTGGGTCTTGAAATTGATGTATAGAAGAATCAATAACAACTACATGGTTTTGGTCCTTTAAAAGTTTACTTACGAATAATAGACCGTGAGTGAAGTTTAGTATAAAAAATACTTGATGAAGTGTTAAATTTGGCTTCAATTGTACTTAGCCAATAGTTCAAATTGTTATAACTTGGCCATTTGGTAATTTCACTAGGACTGATGTTTGAAGTGTTTGTGTTTAGGTTAGAAGAAAAGGAAATAAGGTCATATGGTCAGTGGCCCCTGTATCAACTACCCATGAATCTGCATTCTTATTTAACACATTCAAATAATTAGAGTGCGTTAGAGTTATACCTGCAAAGTGGATAGAATTAACCAAAGATGTAGCACCATTTAACCCTTTTGGCTATGACTTCATCATCTTGAATACTTTTTGACACAAATTTTGTATCATAAGATGATCATGAGATGATAGATTTGAAGAATTTCCTACTAAAACTTTAACATCTGCAGAAACATCAAAAGGTGTATCAACAATGTGTTAGTTCTTATTCACAAATGAAGCTGATGAGTTTCGTCTAGTGTTCTTAGACTTGATCACCCTTTTTCCTTTGAACTAGTCAGGGTACCCAACTATTTAGAAGCAACTCTCGATGCTATGCCCTTCTTACTTACAATGTTTACAGAATTGCTTACTATTATTATTTCTAATTCTATGCTTCTCATCTACTACTTTTCCAATAATAGAGTCCTTCTTAAAATAGAAGGCCAAATTCTTTGTTTCCCTTAGCATTGTGATATGCTTCTACTTCTTAACCTATTGTACTATGTAGAGTGCCTTACTTACGTTTGGAAGAGGATCCATGGCAAGAATTTGGTTATGAACATGTTCAAAACTCTCATTCAAACCCATTAAAAACTATATTAACTTGTGTTGAGAATCAAATTCAAGAAGTCTCTCTTTAAACTCGAGTATAGTATATCAATATTTTATAAGTACATGAAGGATAGGCATTCAAAGCATTTAATTCGTCCTAGCACCATTCATTTTATTGTAATACATTCCAACACTTATATTACTCTGTCTAAGATTACATATTTCGTGTTGGAGTTGAAAAATCATTAGTCCATTCACCTAACAAAATTGTTCTACAATTTCCTTCCATAACTTCGATGCGGATTGAGCATTGAGAAAGGTTTGAGACAAATTTGGATTCATTGAATTAAGAACCTAGCAATGTATCATATAATTGCATCTTTCTCATTAGGTTTTGTTATAGTGCCATCAATAAATCCAATTTTCTATGTAGCTCCTAAGGCTATCCTTATGGATCTACTCCAACCAACAATATTAACATCGTTGAAAATTATATTTCCTAAATTTAGGCTAGGGTTATCGGATCCAAATAAACAATAGGGATCGAAAACTACAATTTGACCTTGATCTTGTAGATTTGCCATCTGTTACTAAATTGCGAAGAAGAACATACGGTGAATCAACAATAAGTTAAATCTTCAATCCATGCACTCTGATACCATGTGAAATTTCCTGCAATGCTGCTTTCAAATTTAATAGAGAAGAGAGAAAAACTGTTTTGCAATACATGTTGAGTCAAGAAATGCAAAGTTTATTCATACAGGAAGCTATCAAGTTTATTTATATACCTATGTCTAGAAACTAACTAACTAACTAACCTAAGCTAACTAATAAGGCTAAGCTGTACAAATTATTTACAGAATAAAGTAATAAATTAAATACAAAGTCTTGCAGATTACTTGAGCAGTAATTATTAGTTTGTGAATGTAGGATTTAGTCATTCTTGTGACTATGAAAATATTTTATTCAAGACACATGATTAATCATTTATTATTTGCGGTTTTACGTTAAAGTCCTTTTATATGAGGAAATGAAGGCACAAAAGGCATTTGTATTTTCAAATTTTGGTAGTTTAGTACATAAAGTTTTATTTTCAATTTGGTGTTTATTTCTTCAATTCAATTTCAGTTTAGTGTCTCTACCATAGGGAACTTTATATTGTTGATGTAATGATCAATCAGGATTTCCTTTGTTGTTTCCTCTTAAGCATGCTTAACTTTATAGTTCCAATGAACTCTAAGTTGTTACATCAAAATGATGCCTCGTTGATTAGATGTAATATATTAGAGAAATGTTTTCAAAAGTAAGGGTATTTTGAAGATTTCCAAAAGTTACTAAAAACTTACTTGCAAACTTGCCTCCTTTTGCCTAAAACTCTAGTATTTGCTAAATAAGGTTAATTACCTCTCTTTGTGCAAAAAACTAAGGCCATTTCTCTAAACCTAGCCAAAAGAGGAAGGCAAGAGGAGATTAAGGTAAAGTTCTTAAAGTTTAGCTTAAGAAAATTCGTATTGACCTTCCTAACTTCCTAAAGCCTCTCATTTCTTGTTTTGTTTTGCACTTTTATTGAGTTTTTCAAGTGCAGATTATTGGGTATCAACAATAGTAGCTCATTCAAGTGTACGAGGTGAGTTCCATGGAGGATTTAATAAATTAAGCTTGCTTTTCATTTGGGATATCAATTTGGGAAGTTATATTAGGAGTTTACTAGGGATTTAATCTAAAACCAAGTGTTTTACAGAATGTAGGTGATATCTAACTTCATTTTTGCTAATTACACCAAACATTTATGACATTGCAAGTAAGTTTCTTGAACTTTCACTCTTAGTTTTGGGATTTTTGAAGGGCTTCCTATCATTTGGGTTGGAATATTGGAGTTTGTAGTTGAGATTTAGTGTGGAAATCATTGGAATATCATGCCTTAGGATCCTCTTAAAAGTGTATAAGTTTTTAGATGAGGAGTTAGGAATTTTGGTGTGAAGATGATGTGCCTTGAAGCTTAGCTATCACAAGGGTTTATTGTAGGATTGAGAATGGGTCATTCGAATTATTAAAGAAAGTAGAAATGGGTTGGTTTAGCATTTCTAGTAGCTTCATGAGGTTTATGACTTACCAATGAACACTACATGACTTAGTCTTGACTTGATATGACACATAAATAAAGAATTAAGTTCCACTCATCACTAACCTCAAGTTACTGGTAAGATTAGATAAGAATGAAGGTTTGTAACTGGAGAGGGTTGCTTACAAGATATAAGAGAGAATATTCATTAGCTGATAAAGGATAAGATATTTTGACTATAGAGATGAGGGACTATTTATAGTAAGTCCCTTAAGAAAACAGGACAATGATAGAAATTACATAAAAGGGTAATGTAGAAATAAAGATTTCGAGTATAAGCTAAAAGTGGAAAATATAACAACGGACAAAAAAGGAATATGGTGTAATTTCAAAAAAAGTAAAGATAAATGGCACTCTATTATTGTATTTGTCCATTGGGAAGTGAAGTACTAGAGCCGAGCTATTTGGGCAATGAGACAGATTGGCAAGAAGAAGCTAGGAGGTTGGTATTTAGGTGCTCGATGCTCATTAGGTCAGTACTAGAGTTCTTGGCACTTGATAGGATGCTTGTACCAGAAATGTTCATGAGCTCAACATCTAGGCAAGAGATAGAGTTGATCAAAGTATGTTTGAGCTGAGCACTCAAGGAGTTCGTCATCAAGCCTTCCTGATATTGATGCTTGTCTTAGTCGAATTGAGTAGATAGGAGTCTCCTTACAAGACCTTGAGACAGGCTTAGGTGAGAGGTTTGGAGGTCGGCATTCCATCGGCTCCTTAGGTTTGTTGAAAATTTGTCGTCAAATCTTAGTTGGCTTCTTCTTTTAGAATGTAAGGTGTCAAATCAAAGACATTGAAGGTCCTTGATACCCCGTACCCTTCTAACATTTCTAGCTCATAAGCATTGCTATTGATTTGTTGAGTTGTGGGATATGCGATTATAGGAAAACTTGATGATAGATAGACACAAATATTAGTCGTGTAGATTCTTTTCAACTGTAGCTCGAAGTAAACTTCCAACTATTTTGTTTACAACTTCGGCTAGCTATCTGGTTGAGGATGACATGAAGTGCTAAACATTAGCTTGGTGTCAAACTTCTTTTACTGGGTTAGCAAAAAGAAACTTGTGAAATTTGAATCCGAATAAAAAAACAACACTCTTAGGGATCCCATGTGGTTGTAATATCTCTTGCAAAAAGAGGCTAACAATGTATAAAGCATCATTAGTTTTATAGCAGGGGATGAAGTGGCTCATTTTGCTGAACTAATTGATCACCAACATGATAGAGTTATGTTTTCAAGCTGTTCAGGATAGGTTGAGCACGAAATCTATGCTTAGATTGGTTTAAGGCTGATCAGGTATAGGTAGAAGAGTATATTCCCTATACAATTCCTTTCTTCCTTTAGCTCGCTTATACACCTTGCATCGTTTTAGAACTTTAAGCACATCCTTTACCATCCTTGGCTAATAAAAATGTTCTTTCAGTAGTTTAAGTGTCCTCTTCTCTCCAAAATGATTGGTTAAGCCTCTAGCATGGGCTTCTCAAATAAGTAGTTTTCTGGCCGAGCTGCTTAGTACACACACTTATCTACCCTTCATAAAAAATCCTTAGTTCAAGTAGAACCCATCTACCGCATCTCCATAGCTGCATTTGACTATAATGGGTTCAAAGTATGGATCTTGCTCATACTTATCTGGGAAAGTACCAAACCTAAGTATCTAAGCTTGTAAGGTTGTAACGAACACATGCCAACATAATAGAGCATCAACAACGTTGTTGGAATTTCCCTTCTTATACTTAATGATATAGGAAAAAGTTTCCAAGAATTTTACCCATTTAGTATGACATTGAGAGAGTTTTTACTGATCTCCTAAATTTTTAAGGGATTCATGGTTAGTGTAGATGATGAATTTTCGAGGTAACAAATAATGTTGCTAGATCTAAAGAGCTTGGACATGGGCATAGAACTCTTTATCATACGTGGAATACTTCAAAGTAACACTACTAATCTTCTTATTGAAGTAGGTGACAGGTCGACATTTTTGCATGAGAATGGCACCAATTCTAACTCTAGAAGCGTCACATTCTATTTCAAAGACTTTATCAAAGTCGAGTAATGAAAGTACTGGGGTAGAAGTTAACTTGGCTCTGTTATCTTCAAAACTCTTCTAAGCTCTCTTTGACCACTTAAACTCAAAATTCTTCTTGGTTAGCTTGGTTAATGGGGCAGTTATGGAACTGAAGTTTTGAATGAATCTTTGATAGAATGATGCTAAACCATGAAAGCTTTTCACATCTACTGCATCGGTTAGCATAGGCTAATTAAGTATAGCTTGAACTTTTTCCTTATCAACTTAGATAACTCCACTAGACACAACATATTTGAGGAACACAACTTCACTTTGACAAAATATACACTTCTTCATGTTACTAAACAAGTGTTCAGCTTAGAGAATATCGAACACAAATCTCAAGTGCTCGACATGAGATGAGAGGTTGTCACTATATACCGGGATGTCATTAAAATAAACTATAGCATACTTACCGACCAGTGATCTCAAGATACGATTATAATTTGCATAAAAGTAATTGATACATTCGTGAGTGCAAGCAACATTATCAACCACTCAAAGAGATCGTCCTTCATTTTGAAAGCTGTCTTTCGCTCGTCTCTTTGTCTCATTCTGATTTAGTGGTAGCTACTCTTCAAATCTACTTTTGAAAAGATTTGCGTACTATGTAATTATTCTAGCATGTCATCTAATCGAGGTATTGGTTTTTGTACTCGACTTTGATTTTGTTGATAGCTTAGGTTGTCAATGCACATCCACCAAGAAGCATCCTTCTTCAATATTAGAATAGTAGGTACAATATAAGGGCTCATGTTCTCTCTAACATATTCTCGATCAATCAGCTAATGAACTTGCTTTTTCAGCTCAATTACTTATTTAGGATCGAGTTTATAAGCAAGTCAGTTTTACAGAGTCACATTGGGTTGGAGGTTGATATAGTGTTTGATACCTCTAATATGGGGTAAACCTTTAGGCCGCTTGTTAGGGAACGGTTCGGCATATTCTCGTAGTAAGGCTTGCTTATTAGATAGCAGGGCCTTATCCTCCTTTAGAGAATTGAGCTCGGGAAATCACTAAGGATTTCTTTTGCAATGATTTGGAAACCTTAACTTAGGATTTTTGAACTTCTTTAGGCTTCATAGGGGTAAACATTACTTTCTTGCTATCCTTCTGGAATATGGAAGTGTTCATATATCCACCATAAAGTACTCTTAGTTCAAACAACCATGGTCGGCCAAGAAGTATGTATGAAGCATACATTGGCAAGACATTACACAGTACCTAATCCTTGTATTTGTCATCAATAGTGATTAACACTCGTACTTGTTTGGTAATTGGAAGTCTACCTTTCTCATTAAGCTAATGGATCTTGTAAGGTCAGGGGTGAGAACGTGAACTAGTTAGCAACTTTAGGGCCTTCACTTCTTGTGTTATCATATTGGTACGGCTTCCTCCATCTGCAATTATAGCACATAGGTCGCCATTCACTCAGTAGTTCATGTGAAAGACATTCTTTCTTTGTTCATTCTTATTAATAGCAAAGGTATCGAGAGATCTATGATAACCATACAATATTCCTCAAATTCAGGTTAGGTTAAGGCATCTGGGTCTTCCTGGAATTCTTCTAACAAATTTCCAACATCCACCTCCTTTTCTCCTTCACTTGCATTCTTTAACTCAATCTGTAGGGTCTCACCTTTAATGGTCATCAGACATCTATTTGGACACTAATTAGCAACATGTCCAAAGCTGAGACACCTGAAGCACTTAATTTCTCTAGTCTTTCGCATTGGGCTTTGACCTTTGGTCCTTCCCGACCTTAGGCTCCTCGACCTTAGCCGCTCCTTAACCATCGTCAAGTTTGCTTGGAAGTTGACCATGTTTGTATGGCTTGGAGCCATAAAGAGCTAAGCTAAATCCTAGTTGGCTTGGCATACCAGATTAGTTGCTCAAAGCTTAGTTGAGTTGAATTTGCCTTTGCCTTTCAACTCTTTGGGAAGTTTGGATAACCTCATCTAAAGTCCTAAGTCTCTATAATTTCACAATGCTCCCAATCTCAGGTCGCAATCCATAAATAAATCTAGCAACGATTCGTGCTTCTAGCTCGTCAACATCACATCGGATCATCAATAGTTGAAACTTACGAACATACTCATCCACAATTCAACTACCTTTCTTAAGTTCTTGAAGATGTTAGAAAGTGTCTCGTTCGTAGTGCTTAGGAACAAATCTACTCCTTAAAACTCGCTTCATCTCATTCTAAGTTTGTATTTTGCATCAGGTTCGCTAATGTATGGTTTACAACTTTTTCCACCACATTGAGGTATATCCAAAAAACTCTATGGCAGCTACTCAAATACGAACTCCGTCTTCATAACCATAGAAATCAAATATTTTCTCAACTTTTTCTTCTTAGTCGATATATTTATCGATACTATCAGATCAAGAAAAGCTTGAAACTTGTACTTTGATGTACTTAATCTTTCGAGGAGCTCAAAGCTCATGCTCGTCATATTCAAGAAACTAGTCTTCTTCCTTATCTTCTTTAACTTCTTCCAAATCAATTCTTCATTGTACAAGTATTTCAGTTCGGTGGAGTTGAGCTGGAGGTGCATTCATAGCATCAGGAGTTATAATCTCCACTCCTTATCATCTCGACCCATCATGTACACCTCGTCCATGTTGAACATTCCTCTCTTGAGGTTGAGCTTCCACTAACCTTTGCATAGATAAGGCCAAGTTGGCTACAATGGCAGTGAGGCTCTATAATTGCTTATCTATGGTTCGTTGGGTTTATTGTTTGACACGACCACGACTGTGTGCATCACTCTCTACATTAGTAATGTCCCTTAGTATACTAGGATTTAATGTTCTCACAGCAAAATTTTTTGTATAGTCATAACCTAATAGAAGATTCTACATAACACTACTAGTACTACATTGAATTAGCAACTTCAATAACTTGGTTTGTTTCGTAGAAGAAAAAATAGAGTACATAAACTTCTCACAATAACCAGTTACTATAAACACTTAGTTATCAATCATAACATCAAGCTCTGATACCAGAGTGTATGATGTGGCTTGGAGCTCAGTTATCACAAGGGCTTATTGTAAGATTGAGATTGGGTCCTTTAAACTATTGAAGAAAGAAGAAATAGGTTGGTTAGGCCTTTTTAGTAACTTTGTGAGACTACTTATTAGATATGACTCATCAATGAATACCATATGACTTAGTCTCAGATTGATATGACACACAAGCAAAGAACTAAGGTTCACTCAGCACTAATCTCGAGCTATAAGCAAGATTAGATAAGAGTAAAGGTTTATAACTAGAGAAGGTTGCTCGCAAGAGACAAGAGAGAATATTTATTAGCTGATAGAGGATAAGATATTTTAGCTACAAAGATTATCACTATTTATATTAAGTTTCTTAAGGCAATGAGACAATGATAAAAATTACATAAAAGGCTAATGCAGAAATGAAGATTTCAAGTATAACCTAAAAGGTGCAAATATAACAAAGGAAAAAAATGAAGATAGTACAATGTCATAAAAAGAAAAGACAGGTGGCATACTATTATTGTATCTGTACATTAGGTAGTGAAGTATTGGAGTTGAGTTGTTTAAGCGAAGAGACAGGTTGGTAAGAAGAAGTTGAGAGGTTAGCATTTAAGTGCGCGGTGTTTACAGGTTGACACTAGAGTTCTTAGCACTCGACAGGTTGATTGTACTAGAAATGTTCGTGAGTTGGGCATCTGGGTAAGAGACTGAGTTGATTAAAGTGTGTCCAAGCTAAGCACTTAAGGAGTTCATCATTAGTCCTTCTTGATATTAAAGCTCGTCTTGGTTGAGCTGAGCAAACAGGAGTCTTCTTGCAAGCCCTTGAGATAGGCTTGGGTGAGTGGTCTGGAGGTCAGCATTCCATTAGAGGTTGAGGTGTTATATTAGAATTGTGGAATAGAAGCAAGGCGTTTGGATACAAGGTCATTGTAAGCATCTTAGCATTTGAATACTACACTCCGAAGCACCCAGACGCCGTGGCTTATTCAATGTTCCTTTGTTTTCCAAACCACTTTTCCAGCTTTCTTCACCCAACCAACTCTTTGTCTAGCCCTTTTTCTATTAAAAGTCTTGATCTTTATTTGAAAATTGGAGTTTAGAGGCACTTCCAAGTATACTAAATAAGAAGGTAAGAAGGGAAGGATTTGAAATGAGCTTTTAAGTGGATTAAGTTGAATAATATGATTAAGAGCCTAGACAACCCTACTAGAGATTGAATTGAGGATAAGATAAGTGTTATTGATTGATTGGCTTAGTATAGTATCCTACGAGTGTCTATTTAGTTTAAGGTATAAAGGAGATAAGTGAAAATTATTGTCTCCTATAATTCAAGTATTCATATTCTTAAGCTTTCTGTTATCTTACTGGTTTACTAAGTTGCTCAATAACTTAGGTACATAGTACACGTATGTATGGTTGTGCTTGTCAAGGTAGTAATGATCTAACCAGATTAAGTATTATTTGGCTTAAACAAATTGTTTATTGCTTTTGCCTAGCCCGCTCAGCCTAAGGGCTTACAGTGATAGATCCTTAAGGGGTAATTATTGATCATATGTGAGGTTTCTCTAATAGACTTACATATAGGACAACATAGGTAAATCTAGTGTTTTCCGATTCTCAGGTGTTGGTCATTTGACTTTCATCATAGTATATTGTAGTAAATTTAAAAGACTTATATTATTATGCCTACTTATGTATATAAGAAATTATGGTGTGACGGAGTTATGAGTATCCCTTTGTTACATGTTGGCCTATAAACAAGATAATAATCGGTTGATTGCTTATTTTCGCATTTTGTGCATGTGTCATGTTTGGTTTGGCATACGTATGTGTTTATGTATTACATACTGAGATTTGCCTCATTCTTTTCTTTTTCAGGCACAACTAATGAGGACTATGTTATCTATGAAGAGCCCTTTGTCGATGAGTTTGAAGAGGAAGAGGGCATAGATTATCTTTACTTTTTCGATGACTATTGACTTCAAGTGTTTTTGGGAGTTAGGATTGATTTTTGATTTGGTGGCTTGGCACTTTTGGTGACTTGATACTCTTGGAGACTTAGTTACTCAAGAACTTTTAACTTCTCTTTGTTGCGTTTGACTAACCTTTAGTGTTTGTTTAGAGCGGAAAGACTCTCCTTTTGGACTTTATGTTATTTACGAGTGTAGACACTCAATTTTTACCTCCCTATAATTTTAGTTTTTTTTTTTAATAGGAAAAAAGGGTCCTAATTTAGAAAAAAATACAAAAAAATATAAAATTTAGAAAAAAGTATATAAAAATCGAAAAATCGAAAAAATAAAAATCCATTGTATAGAAATAGTTTTTTTTTTATTAATAATATTTTAGTAATTTTTATTTATTAATTAATTTTTTTATTTTTAGGAGTTAAGTTAAGTTGTTTTCTTTTAATTAGGCCTAGTTAAGTTAGCTTAAATACAGTTTGTTTGCAAAAGAATTAGGGTACGGGTCAACAACCCATTTGGTACTATACTTGGCTTAATAAGGGGGATGAGCATGAGATCTTAGGTTTGATACTTTAGAAATGTACTATATGCACATTTTCTTTTTCTTCTTTCCCTTCCTTATCCATTAAGCCACATGTCAATCTCTTGTTGGAACACGTGTTGTACCTTGATATGTAACTTTCATCTATTGATCTGCGTTGCTAATATGGCGCTACGTCAGCATCCCTTTCTCCCTTTTTCCCTTTTTTTCCCCTTCATTTCCCCAAATTTCTTATGCAAACCTAGTCCATACCCCATACTTCGCCATAATTTTCCATGAGATTATCACATGCAAATGTATGATTTTTTAGTCAAATCTTGTTCTTTGCATGGCCCTTTTCGTATTGAACTTAGAAGCAAAGATACATTCATCTGTTTTAAGTAATTGAATTGGATGAGAAAATTAAGGAAAGCTATGAATCCAGGCATCGTATTCATTACTGATTCAACCTTAATTACTTATTCTAAGTTTGATTAAGCTTGGATTAGTATAAAAGGACCACCCATGAACCATTTTCAGCGGGGAACGAGCTTCGAAATACACCAAAATCATTGCTACCTAGCTCCTTCTCTCTCTAAGCGGCTTATGAACTCTCTCTTTAAAACTAGGTGGTGTTCGATGCTTTTCCAGTTTAGTTCAGCCACTTACAGGCATCCTTTCGACATGAGCTTTCAACTACTACCCCTCATGACCACCATTGTCTACCATAACATCTCCAATGCACCCTTTGTCTGAAACACTAGCCACTGCGGCCTTAGCTTGAAAACCACCCCTCGTGCCTCCTTATTTGAATTCGACACCATGGTTGAGTTCGTGGTGTCTCGAAAACTCAAACCTAAACTTCCTTCGAAGTTTAACTACCCCCATTAACGCCAACTACCATGACTCGCTGCCATCCAATATTGCAACACCCTTAAACCACCTCCAACAATTGTAGCGCTTCGCTTACCCCCATTAAACTTAATAAAATTCTTGCAAAAACACCTTTCCCGCTTGTTTTAGTGGTTAGATCGAGCAAAACCATTCCCTTATAGCTGCACCATTCTCCTTCTTGTGCGACCTGACCCATCTAATTGCTCAGACCTAAGGTTCGATTCGACTTGTCTCAACGACTTGCTCCATGCCTAGGTCCGATTCGTATCCAATCCTTGATCCGGGCCTCTCTATTGTGTTTCGGTTTTTATTTATTTGTTTATTTTTTCTCTTTTAATTTATTTTCTATAAATGTATTACAATTGAAAAAAGATCCGAAAAAGAGAAAACGAAAAAAAAAAGAGAGAGAAAAAGAAAAAAAGAAAGAAAGAAGAAGAAAGAAAAAAAAAAAGAACAAGATGGGAAAGCTTACTTTACTTTTTTTTTATTATTTCTTCAGTTAATACATAAATAAAAATAAAAAAAAGAAAAAAGAAAAAGAAAAATGATTAAAAAAATGAATAATATTTGTCACTTAGAAAGACACTATTTTTCAAATGAATAAAGTGAAATTAACCCTTTTCAAAATTATGACCTTTTAGAATTAAAAAAAAAATAAAAAAAAAACCAATTTAAGACCCTTTAGAATTTTTATTAAATAATTTGAATTGAGTTAAAAATGTAAATTCGACTAGTTTTTAGAAATTAAAAAGAATCAACAAATTAAAATTTTCATGAATGAACTACCGAAAGTTTAATCCCTACTAGAGGGTATGTAGACACCTACAGAGCAACTTAAAATAGGGAAATATTTTTATTTTTCCCTTTTGTAAATAATTGTTCATTTTTTAGATTTAATTGAATTTATTTAATCACATGTGAATAGATATTTTTTATAAGGGCATTACTAAAAAGTAAATTTAAATTCGGAATGTTGAAAGTAGTACCTATTAAAGGCTTCATAGGTTAGCCCTTAGACTCAAATATCTAGTTTTCAAAAATCATTTTTCAAAATTAGTTTTCACGTGATTTAGTATCTAAATTAAAATCAATCTACTCAATTGATTTTAATCTAAACCACTAAACCTTGGTTGGGTGGTGATTTCAAATATTTTTCAAAACATGTTTGAAAAACCTAAATTTTCCTTAATTTTTAGTTGGAGGTTAATATTAAATGGTTAAGGTTTAATATTGATTGGATTAAAAAAATCTATAAATCGGAAAAATCCAAGCTTGACAATGAACATAGAAACATGTGAGACTCTTCTAATACTTAAGCCCTAACTTACAATATTTTGGATGATTAATCTTTGTGGAGAGTTATTATGAGTAAATTTTCACGACTCTTTTGAGTTTTGGGTGATACGATGTTTTACTTGAAGTTATGAAATCTAGAACATTGACATACTCTAAACTAGTTGGGATATGTGGTGTGTTGTAATGGCAATAGAGTTCTTAAAGTTTTACATTAGAGTTCCATCACTTTTTATTTAATGAGCATTACTATTTACCCCCTTAATTAATTGACAACTTGTCAGTTTTATTATATAGGTCTAAAACCACACTAGGTAGGGAAAACCCTAAAGGTGCTTTGTTATAAGCTCAAGAGGTACCCTTACATTGTGGCACTTTGGCTTACATGGTACTTAGCTTCTCCATTTTTTATTAGTGAATCGCTCTAATACTACTATATAATGATCGACTAGAATTCTTTTCATTGAGGTATTATTTGTTTTGGTATGAAACATTGTATAATTTTATCCTTTAGTACATTTGTTTCTTAGGAGGTTACCCATCTCTCCCTTTTAAGTATGCTTAACCTTAGAGTTTCGATGAACTCTAAGCCTCTATACCAAAAGATGCTTCATTGATTGAACTTCCTTACCTTCTATTTAAGAGATATAACAATTGAGAAACTTATAAGATGTATTATTTGAAAATAGATTTAGTATAGGTCTTTTAACTATCTAAGCCAAGTAAGAATTAAAATGGTCATATCTTGCAAACTACAATGTCATTTGACCTCAAAATGCAAATTTTATAACTTGTCAAAATATAACTTCTACTTAGTATAATATTTTGTTATGTATCTTGCACTATTCTAGTACTGATTTTTTGTATTTTCTAGTTCCATAACTTATGTATGGGACATTGTATGATTGTAATATTACGTTATTGGAAACTTCGTATTATAAGCTATTTAAAAGTTATCGGTTTGACTTAAAATTATGGTTTTAAAAGTCATCATTTTTTCTTAGGAAAACTTAGTTGACTCCTTTATTTTTGTGTTTTAAAAAATCAATATTACTTAAAAATTACCATCATTACAAAATTTTAAAGAATTTATAATTATTATAATTTCATAATTTTATGATCATATTAAGGGGTATTAGAATTATCAATAATATAAAAAGCAAAAACATTTTAGTAAAACTATAAAATAATGAACATGTTTACAAAAATTAAAGTTTGTTTAAAATAAAAATAAATAAATTCATGAAAGTAAGATTAACTATATGAAAAACTGCAATAAAGACATTTGTGACCTCTATGGATTACAATGAAAAGTGAAAAAGAGATATAGAAACATAAGAATTACGAAAATAAAAGATGAATAAAAGAAAAGCCTAATGGAATTGTAGAATTTTCCTTTAATCATTTTCTATTTTTTCCTTGTAATAGTTTGTTATTTCTAAAATATAAAGAGTACAAAGATTTTATATAAATATACCTAAAAAATGGATGGTTTTCAACTATTTATTTTTTATTCAAAATAATTGTTTCAATGTAGCTCATAACTTAAACTTTTTGATAGTTATATCATTATAGTAATATTACGTTTGATTTACAAGTTATGAGATTTTAAAGTTATAAAACTCAATATCAGAGAACTATTAGAAATATAATAAAATATTATCATATAGATGTTTATTATTCGACGTGTCCGATAATTTATATTACAAAGTCAAGTAACACTTGATTTACAAATCATAATACATAGTAGATTTTATTTTCAGATAAAAATATATGTCAAGAATTTTTCAACAATATAAGGTTTGCTAAAATCATATAGGGCATGCAAAAGTTATGCACTCTAGAAATTATTGTACATAAATAATATTTTATTTTGAAAATAATGTATAATTAATAAATATTATAAATTAATTTTGATAAATTAGCTAAAATGCATCCAAACTATGTATAGACACCAAAATGTAATTAAAACTAGTATAAAACTAAAATACAAAAAAAATGGAACAACAGTTGAATTCCCTTTAGCATACACACCAAATTGGAAATAAATCAAAGATATAAGCACTAAATTGCAAAATAAAATTTTAGATACTAAATTACCAAAATTTTTTATGTATAGACACTTTTTGTGTCTTTGTCTTGAAAATGGGTTTTGTGTGTTTCACAAGTTCTCGTGATGCCAAATGATAATGTGAAATTTAAGAACGCTAATAACAAGTGTAAGTGGACTTTGACACCTTGAGTAAATTAGCCTATAAGCATATTGAGCATGAGAGATTGGCTAAATATCTTTGAAACCTTGATAAAATTGGATTACAAAAGAGCTTGACTTGTTGCAAGAGCAAATTTAATAAACTTGGTGTAAAATGCCTTGACTAGTTGAATAAAGCTAACTAAGAAGTTTGATATACTAATGAATGCTACAATAAGAAAAAGTTTTTGATAAGTTCAACAATTCTTAAAAGAACCAAAGGAAATATTTCAATCTCTTAAGATAAAATTCAATTGATAATATTGCTGCTTTCGAATTATAACACAATACTTATTTATAGGATTAATTCAGCCTTCAAAAAATAAGAAATAATAAACTAAATGGCAATTAAAAAGACTAGGAGGCAATGCCAAACAACCAACTAATGAAAAGAAGAAATTGGATAAAATTCGGCTCTACGGTTTGGCTGGTTGACATCGGTTGCAGTCTGGTTAAGCATGAGGGTCATGTTGGTTACCCGTGAGCTGCTACTCCAAGTTGACCCAAGATTGATCCAGGTTGACCTAGCTTACATCCGGCTTCTAATCAGGAGAAAATGATGATTGTTAAGCTCTGACCTGAATTCGAGCTCGTTTCAAAATAAGCTCATGTGTTCTTCGCTACCTTATAAAGAAAATCTTTCAATTTTACCCACAATTTCTTAACTTGCATCCCCTTGATTGTCCTTAGTGAAATCTATAATCCATTCATCAAGCTTATTGCTTTTGGATCCCATCATTCGTACTCTCTTTAAAAGGATTTGTCCTTGCAAAAGGTGGTAAATCACTTAAATTGAAAATAACACTTATGTTATACACTTATACTCACTTATAAAATAGAATTTTTAAGCATTATCATTAATCTTGGTAGTCATTTGAAATGGACCATCTCTTCTCATATCTAACTTAAATTTTGTTTGTGTCAGGAATCTCTCTCTTTTTTTTCTTTCTTTTTTTTTTTTAAGGTACCGCCGTACCTAGTCTCCTAGTTCGGTGAGTACATGTTATCACCATGTGTTAGCTTACTTTGTTGCTCATTCTTCTTTTCCATCTATAATATCACTTGCTCTTGAGCTTTCATTATCGTAACTTTCTTTAATCTATCTAAACTTTCTCATTCATTAATAAGTAAAAGAAGCATGTTTGGATTTAAATGATTAATTCTAGAAAATACAAAAAAAGAAAAAGGGATAATTACAAGTGATGAATACACCTTTGTGAATAAGTTCATTCAAGAGATCAAATTTTTAGGAAATTAAAATAAAGGATAAATGTTTTGGTTAGTGAATCAAGTAGGGGATGTCATAACAAAGCAATTGTAATCAAGGTTATTAAACTCGCGATTTTACTTAGAATCGCCAAATGATTTATAGAATCGAAATGTAAAATTAAAACGTAAGTTTCTATAATATATGTAAATAGCTTTCAAAAAACTATAAATATACTTATAATAGTTATTAAATAACTTGAAATATATTATGAAAATAATGAAATAAAGAAATTAAGTTTTTTTTTCCATAAAAAAAATTTTGATCTATAGTCTAATATTCACGAAAGAAGGATAAACAGAGTCAAAACTATTTTTTTTTCGTTTTTTTTTTTCAAAAAGGCAATGAATTAAAGAAAATCAAATATTCTAACTCATTTTTAACTATTAATGGTATAAAATTAAATATATAGTTTTTCCTATAAACTTTTTCATTGGAATTAGAAATCGAATGAAGGTTATGAATATCGAATGAGAACTAGAAGGGAAAGAAAGAGAACAAAAAAAAAAAAGGAATAAGACTAGGAATATGATTTGATGCTTTAATAGTTAATGGGATGGTAGAAGCCTAATTATATATATAAAATCAGTAAATTCGGTTAAAAATGTAAATTTTTATAAAAAAATGATTTTATATATAAGTTAACTTGAAAGAGTTTTTTAAAATCATAAACCTATTAAATCGTAAGAGTTGAATTGCGATTTTAACAACTATGGTTGTATTAGTATTATTCTATGTTTACGTAACAAATAACGACACAATTTTAGACATTGACATGGAATTTAGAGATATGTGTAATTTGATGTGGCTGTTGGAATTTATAAAAAGAAAAAAAAAAGACAAAAGTGGCTGACCCGGAAATAAAAAGGAAAAATAAAAACATAAAACATAAAAAACAAATTAATGAGTAGAAATAAAATGAAACCAATGAAAATGAGTAGAATGTGCATGTTTGGTAACTTAAAAGGAAGGTAGAAATATAAGGAAATGAGAGGAAAATAGTAGAAAGTTTTCCTTTTTTAAAGTCATAATGTTTTTCTCCAATTTTGGAGAAAAAATCGAGGAAAATGGGTGGAAATGAAATGAAATTACAAAAATATCCTTACCATGAATATTTGCAAAATAAAAGTAAGCGTAATATATTCTATTACATAGCTAATTTCCTTTCATTTCCTTCTATTTCTTTCTTAAATGTCAAAATACAAAATAATATTAACATTTCCTTTCGTTCCATTTCTATTCTTTCCTTCCTTTTGATTTTAATGATTTCTATCCATTTCATTTCTGCTAAAATTTGCAAAACATAGCGTAAGGTACGTTAAACTTTTAGAAGAGAGTAGTGAGTAAAACCCTATGCGTACTAAATCAGACCTTTCTCCAAACATTTTTGCACAAACACTACCCTCGAAAGGTGAATCAAAACCCATTTGAAGCCGTAATTCATGTCATAATTGCAACAGGCACACGTATTTGGTCTGTTTTTTCCCTTTTTTTTCTTGTTTATGTCTTCAATTTTCACTTGTATTCGTTAAAGGAAGTAGTTTTTTTTTTTTTTATTCCCCTATGGACAATGATTGAGGTTTCCTCTATAAAAAACGATGGCGT
The DNA here is from genome assembly GCA_024138015.1 of Lumnitzera littorea. Classification (NCBI taxonomy): domain Eukaryota; kingdom Viridiplantae; phylum Streptophyta; class Magnoliopsida; order Myrtales; family Combretaceae; genus Lumnitzera; species Lumnitzera littorea. Next base: position 121,171,604 of record JAMXBB010000002.1, read on the forward strand.
GTTGTTGTCTGCAAGTTTGCGATATTTACTTCTGGTTTCATATGGTTGTTGAAGAATGTGGTTTAGGTTACTAGTTTGGATTGGTTAGTGCACACTTGTGAGGGATGATTGATGCAAACCAGAGCTAAGGACTGACAAGTTCGGTTGCGGAACTGAATCCAAACTTGCAAAGAGCTTGAAGGATGAAGCATGGAAAGCAAAACAAGAAAAACCTATTAACATTACGAACTCTTTACTAATAAAGTACTAAGTCTAGTGTGAATTTTTTATTGAAGGTTTTAGTGGCAATTTTTTTTCCATTTACTCCGTGCAAGATTGCTGTGGGGAATAAATATTCAATGACTGGAGAGGACATTTGAGTTCTAGTACCTATACGAGCATTATTTTAATAATTCTTCTTTCATTCTATATATATTATCAAACACAGTTTTTGGAGAAAAATCGACCATTAATCCTTTGTTTACCATCTTTCGTGAATAAACCTTCCACAATTTATAATGACCCAGACAGGACACATTAATCGATTATAGCATGTATTAAAGATTTTCATATTGAATGCACAGGTGATATTCTAGATAGATGTTTGTGGTGTTAGAGTAATGATTTATGCTATTCTCATCTATGTAATTATCCTCAGCATGTTTCGAAGTTGAAACAATGGGAGCAGGGAGAGAGAGAACATTCAAGACGATGCGGCCACTCTTTCCCGCTTCAACAAGATCAGTCTTAGCAGGGACTACTCTGGCCTCCTCAAGAATCCAATGTAATTGCATGTCTATATCTACATATACATACACACGCTGCTTCGGTTTCCTCTTGTTTTTCGTACTTGTGATTGACTCGACGCAAGATTGTTTTTACGTGCTTGCTTGTCAGGACTGCAAAAGGAAGCGTAAACAGAGTGGCAAAGAGGTAGCAGCGCAAGGGGTGAAGAAAGTGAAGTACACAATTTCATCCAAAAAAAAGTATACATACCTGGACGTAACATTGATGATCATATTTGGACTTTGGACCTCTCTTGTTTGAAGAAGTTAAGGCTCATATTACATAAAAGAATGATGATGAAGAAGAAGCGCTGGTTTGTTTTTTTTGTCCATCTTTCTTGCTTTATGAGTTTTTCGAATATATTCAATTTTAATCTAGAACTAGATATAAACCTACTAAAAAATTCAATAATTCTAAAAGAGGACTAATTTGTCACAGGATCAAGATTCACTTTCTTATTTAGGCATCTTTCATCCTCACCGACCAATGGTGAATATTAAAATTACGGGCTCGTTGAGAGAGAACTCGATGATCTCCGGCTACAATCGATATTTGTTTTGATAAGAAATATACTGATTCATAGAGCAAGAGCTCTAATTTATAGTACGATACCGGCTAACTGTTTGCAACTTACACAGTAACCACCCACTACCCAGCTTATTGCCTCACTACTCTACCAACATTTGCACAAAGACCACCAACTGACAAGAACTAAAAGCAACAAAATTTTAAACACATGCGACAGCACAAAACATTACAGCTGATACACGGCATAACATATACTATAAACAGTAAAATAAAATGAGGTGCAGGACTGCTCTATTGCTGGTGTTACACTTCACGTGTAACAGACTAACTGACCTGGCACCCATTTAGGTATCGGTGCAATGTATGCACTTTTCATTTAGAAAAAAGATTAAACCTTTATAAATTTCTTTTTAATTATGAAAAAATGACAGCAGACATGACTCGACTGGGAAAAAGACGCACGAAGTTGTTTGCTTTGTATTTGTGATTTTGCTATTTAGTAGGGTGCAACGAGGCACATGTTTGGACATTGCACTGATCATATTTTTGTGCCTGTTATTTAATTTATTTTCTTCTTGAAATATGGAAATTTAAGCTTCATCATTCATCATGGCACTTTACATAACACATGTTTCCGGAATAATCACTTACGAAAAGGAATAAGATAAAGGATTGGATATGTGTACACAGTAGTAACCCGTTTAGAAATGTAACTTTATAGAGCATCATAATTTTTTCATTATGTGTTTGATTGGGATTTCATTGGACTTCACTTTGACATCCATCTTGGGTTAATTTTACTGTTGTTTGTGTTGCATTATTCTTTGTGTTTTGTCTAGCATCTTCCATGAGCTTGTGTATCAAAAAGTAAATTACCATTTCCCTAGCAGCGGAAACGACGAAGAAGAAAGAGAGGACAACCGTAGAGGCTTTTGATGTTCAATTTGATGAGTAAGTAATCAAGTTTCACAATTCCCAAAAATAGGAAGGAAATAATTAGCATCTAAGGGGGAATTTTTTCATTTTTTGTTTTAATGTTCAATTTGGTGAATGAGTGCTCAGGGTTGTAGTTTCAAAAATACAGGAGGGGCTTTAATAACCACTACTCCATTTCTTCGCCCCAATTGAATTTGTTTATGCAAGAAATGCAAATAAGCAGTTTTCTCAATGACTTAAATGTACTTGCTGGAATTCCATAGAAGTAAAAATGTTCGGTACTATAATCTGTTTCTTATCGGTTCCTGTCAATGCCAATCTTAATTGCTTGATCTTATTAAACAAGGCTTCTTTCTTCCCATTCATCTTGAGAGACTACATCCTTAAGCACTAAAACAGGAAAAGAGAGATGATATTTTGCAGGTGCAAGATGAAATGTGTATTTTAATTTGTTAATATGATTCCAAGAAGTCATAACTGGCTCTCTTGTCATGGTAACTGATAAATTCATCATCTGTTGATAAAACATCTATGCAAATGTAAGAAATATAGAGTTAGGTTACGAATCATAATAAGGTATTATGAGTAATATCACAAAATAATTTATTTTGGGACTCGAGTATGTTTTACCTCTTATAAACTGATCTTAAATTTTGATCCTATATTGTTTTTGAGTGGCTGTGATAATCTTTGTTTCATCAACATAAGATAGCAAACACCAAAACCTTTTAAGATAGTGGAAATTGTTCCTGATTCTGTGTTCCTCTATCTTTCAACCCTTAAACTTATCTTTATCTTTTTGGGGTGGTGGGGGGTGGGAAAAAGAAAAATAAAAAATAGAGAAAAGAAAAGTAAAAAAAAAAAAAAGAAGAAAAAGAAAAAGATAAGTAACAAAAGCGCACTGGTTTCCATCTGTACTTTTTTTTTTTGGGTCCCGTGTAGTCTCAGTACATGGAAATAACTGGTTATTTATTTTATGTAATACATTTATAAGATTGAAAGCTACAATTAGCTTTAAGTTAGACATCCTCTTTATTATACTATTAAAAGAAAATTATAAAGCGCATATATGCAATGCGAGTGTGTGAGCTAGAACGATCGATCGTTGAAAAAAAACAAAAGAAAAATCAAGAAGGGCAAAACCGAAAAAGTGATCACAAATCCGTAGGTAGGCTAGTAGGCAATATATACATGATTGTTTGTATAGAAACGAAAGATAAAAGAAAAGAAAAGACTCTTAGCTAATATGTTTATTTGTTAATCTATATATTTAGTAGATAAAAAGTTCGTGAAAACACTTCCTACGCGTATGTCATGAGGGATTGATGTACTGCTAACATCATTCATTTTCTATTATACCTATGATGGAATTCTTGTAACTCTTAACTAACCTATAGATTAACTATCCAACATATTGTGAGTAGATTTAAGGTGATTATTACAAATTTATTTCTTAAGCAATATTTTTAGATATGAAATCTTATTTGATGCCAAACATGAATAGCAAAATTTGGTCCCTTGAAGAATCAATCTTTCAAATTTGATTTATATTCACCTAGTCAATTTTTAAATATATTACTAAACAAGATTATTACTTTTTCAATAAGGTAAGTCATTTGTCTTATAAAGTTACATAATTAAAAACGTTATTGATGTAATATTGTAAAAATATATGATAAACTACGTAAACACCCTTAATTTGAAGTTACTTGAAACCCTACTTTTCATAAGTAAGCATGTGGACCCTTTAAAATAGCTATGGGACCCACTCTTTTTAGGTTTAGGTGGCTTTGTGTGTTTTTATATTACATGGACAATCAAATCAATATATCTAATTAATAAATATTAAAAAATGGTAGACGTTTTGAAAATAAAAATAAAAAAATTGAAAGAATTTAGAAGGAAAAAAAAAAAAACTATGTAGATGTTGCTGACTCGAAAAGGTACGGGATTCTAACCACCATGTTAATGGGGTTGCTTTACCTCATAAGCACCCCAGGTGGTCATAAGTGGCTACATAATTTTTTTTTTTAATTTCTTTTAATTTTCTTTATTTTTTGAACTTATTATTATCATTATTTTTTTTATATTTATTAATTAAATATAGTAATTTGATTGCTCATATTAGTTGGAAGATACACATAACACCCAACACATAAAAAAATAAATCCATAGTTATTTCAATAGGTGTAGATATTAAAGTTATCACAAGTCCATATATAAGTTGGAAGGCAATATATATGTGATTGTTTGTATTGAAACGAAAGAGAAAAGGAAAAAAAATAAATTATAGACTCTTAGCTAATATGTTTATATATTAATCAATATATTTAGTAGATTTCTTATGTGTAGGGGTGAGCAAAATAACTATGAATCACAAATTGAACTGTGAATTGAATTAAAAAATTGGTTTTTTTGGTGAACTGTTTATTTTATGATTAGGTTTGATTATATATAAATGATTCGTGGTTTGGTTTTAAGAAGTGAACAGAATCGAATCGTACCGTTTTGAATCAAATCGAACTGTTTAATTAAATAAACAAAATTCATATAATTATTTTATATTTTTTTATAGATTTTTTCTCATCAATCTTTGTAGATTTTATCAAAATTTTCATATCTTATTATTCTTTATCTTAATTTTGTATCAATTATTAAGATTAAGTTGAGTGAATTCTATTTAAAATTTCATATTTATTAGAGATAAAAATATTTAGTGAAAATTTAACATAAACCGTTCGAACCGTGGATTGAATTGAACCGAATCAATTTTAATTAGATTCGAAAAATTTATGAACCAAACTGTATAGTTAGATTAGACTTTTAAAATAAATCAAACTGTTATATTAAATTCAATTCATTAACGGAGAGCGAATAGTACAAAACCGAATTGCATTTGTCCTACCCATGTGTATGTCTTAAGGGATATCATGTATTGCTAATATCATTCGTTTTCTATTATGCTTATGATAGAATTCTTGTAACTCTTAACTAACCTATGGATTACCTATCCAACATATTGTTAGTAGATTCAAGGTGATTATTGCAAATTTATTTCTTAAGCAATATTTTTAGTTATGAAATCTTAATTGATGCTACACATGAATAGCAAAATTTGGTCCCTCGAAGAATCAATCTTTTAGATGTGATTTATATTCGGGTAATCGATTTTTAAATATATTACTAAATAAGATTTTTACTCACATTACACTTATTGATGAAAATCCTACTTTTCAAAAAGGTAAGTCATTTGTTTTACAAAGCTACATAATTAAAAATGTAATTGATGTAATATTGTAAAAATATAAGATAACTTACATCAACACCCTTATTTTGAAGTTACACGAAACCCTACTTTCTAGAAGTAAGCTACTAGAATATTTTAGGAATATTTATCAATTATGTAAAGAGTATATTTAGGATATTTTCTATATTTAGAAGGTATTAGAATATTTTAGAATCTGTAAATATCTGTCAATTATGTAAAGAGTATATTTAGGATATTTGTTTTCTATGTTTGAAAGCTTGGTTAGTGCGTATATGTTGTATATATATTGGCCATCTTTAGCCTGTGATATGAATATATACATACAGAAATTTTCTTCTCAAAATTTTATATGGTATCAGAGACTGGTTAAAAATTATTAAATTTATAAACAATTTTTGGGAAAACTATAATTAGAAGGAAAAAAAGCCAATTTCATATAATTAGTTGAATATATGCTGTTTGTAGGTATTAGATATCAATTTCAAACTTCTGTAATAAAAACAGAAATCAATTAATTTTAGGCGATTTTCTTATTTACATAGACTTTACAAAACTTGTCATGTAAAGATAGATGGAATTTGGAAACATATAAGCAGTTGTTTAACTTTAAGAATAGGTAATAAATTTTATTGTCAGTATTCTTAAGTTTTAATTAGAAGACTTTATATATTAAAATTCTATAATTTCTATCAATAATCAATCTACTCCTATGTAAGCAATCTATGCCTAACAGTTACCTCTATGTTTCTTAATCATAAAATTATCTTGAAAAAAGGCATACATGTGATTATGGAGCATACTTATATTGTGTTTGGTAATTTTTTAGGGAAAACAATGTTGAGTAGAATTTAAATGAAATGAAAGAAAAATAAAGGAGTTGTGAGTTCGATTTTGTATTTGGATATATATGAAGGAAATAGAGGGAAATTAAGAGAAACTTTTTCATTCACATTATTTGATAGAACATCAAGGGCAAAAATTGTTTAAAAGACAATATCGATACATTTCCTTAAGGGTTCTATAGATTTGAATCAAATTAGGAGGTGTAATCATGGTACCTTTCTGTAATTTGGCTGGGAAAAAATTACGGTACCTTAAGGGATTAATCTAACTACCAAAGAAAAAAATATTTAATAAGTATTATACATTATGTATTATATACATATGATGCATAAATACTAATAAGATATTACATAAATTATAATTGAATGAATAGTTGTCAAATTAATTACTATGTGTGATTTGTATATACCATATATGTTAATAACTTATTAGTATTTACATACGATATGTGCATAATATGTGATTTGTATTACTTATTGAATTACTACTAACATCATTTATTTTCTATTATCTATTATAAGAAGAATGTTATTAGATTAGCTACCTAACATATTGTTAGTAGATTTAAGGCGATCATTGCAAATTTATTCGTTAAGCAATATTGAAATTTTATTTGATGCTAAACATGAACAATACATTTTAGGCACTTGAAGAATTTTTCAAATGCAATTAAAATTTGGTTAATCAATTTTTAAATATATTATTGGATAAGATTATCACTCACATTTACACATGTTGATGAAAATCATACTCTTCAATAAGATAAACCATCTGTTTTAAAAAATTACACAATTTATTGCATTATTGATGTAAATTTTAATAGAATAAAATAATATGAAAATATGGGATAAATTACATCGACATCTCTTAAAAATTTTTGAGATTGCATGGATCCCTACTTTTTTTTTCAAAAATCATCACCTATGTCCCCTAAAATAGCTGCAAAACCTAACTTTTTTTTTTTGTGTTGACTATCAAGAATATATTTAATTAAAAAATGCTAAAAATATCAATGTATTTAGAAAATAAAATAGAAAAATCAAACATGATTATAAAATGAAAGAAAAGGAAAAAACTCATTGTCTTCAAAATTCATAGACTCGAATTTTAGGTCTTGATTTAAGGACATATTATTTGCAAAAGAGAACATTGTGAGGGGTGGGCATTGCGAATTTCTTTGATATGATTATTCCAGTACTTAAGTCAATAAGAGCGTAATAAAGACTGCCATCACAAGAATGAGTTTAGACGATTTACCTATTTTAGATAAACCTTTATTTATAATAATGGGATTAAAGATATAATAAAAAAGTGGATTTATATGAATCCCATCCAAATAAGAAAGTGCATCTTTCCTAAATTAGATAAGCTCTAAAATTCTCGAAAGTGACGTAACAACTCTTAAATTGATGGTCCTACATAAATTAGCATCTTTGCTTAATGCCCATAAATTCTTGTCATCCGTGCTTCCCAATCATACCTCTAACCTGCAAAGTCTTGGGCATGAGTTTTATAGATAAGAGCAATCAAACATTAACCTAAAAGGTTGATTGGGTCTCGGAGCTAAGTATCGACTAAATCTTTTAAGGGAAAATACGAGCTTGAATTTACGTAGCTTGAAAATAAGCTTAGATAGGTTAGTCTACGATGGTTGAAGGTCAAAATAGGCTATGAAGCCCATGTCTAAAAATTGCTTACCAACAAAGTTATATGGTTGTTACCAACGAGCTGAAGGCATGAGCTACTAACAACCATGTCGAAGGGGGTTGCTCGACCCCATCATGGGTGGGTCATGATTGTTGCCTGCTACCTTTTGTCTTTAGGTAGTCGAAATGGTACATAGCTTTTTCCTTACTTTTTTTTTTAAATTCCGAACATCTTAGTATTTCTTTCTTACGTTTGTTAATTAAGTATATTAATTTGATTGCAGATAACACAAAGATATATATGGATTAGAGGTGTGCAAGTGGTTTAAATGGGCCAACTCGGGCTAACTTACTTCAACCTGCAGGTTAAATGGGCTAACCAACTTCAACCCACTTTATAAATGGGCTAAAATTTTATTAGCCTAACCCAGGCCATTTTGGCTCGCGAGTTAGATAGGCCAACCCACTAACTTTTTAATGAAATTAGTAAATTAAAAATAAATCATAGAAAATTAAAGATACAGACGCTGAGTGCATTTATGTTACGCCTCGAAGTCGCAGAGTTGCAACAGTCCCACCGTGTAAACCATTTTATGATAGTAACTGGCCTCACAGTGCCTACCATAGACATGATCTACACAAGGCGTCGACGACTCCTCGCTTTAAAGTAAACAGTCCAATTAACACTTAAATTACAATTATGATAAATAGTGCGAATTTCTAATAGCATGTATAATTATATATATATAAGTTCACAGAGCTCCCCAGAAAGTTTCACATAAACATAACAGTGCACTAGATTATATAATAACTATTGGTCTTTCATCCCTAATTACATAGTCACTCTAATTACACATTATACTAAGTAACTTGATCCTCACACCCCTGGCTCCAAAAGGACTAACCTCTAGGTAATTGTAGGGCGGCATAGTACTTGAAGTGATCATAAATCAGAACCTGCAAAATGATCTATAAGGGTATGAGCAACTACAGCTCAGTAAGTTGAATTAGAGACTCATGAATGCATATAAGCACAAACAGGGTTATCAAACAATTATTTTCATACAATGCAACAATCAAGTGTCATCGCACAACGTAGTCCGGTCCGTTGTGAAATCAGAGAAATTTCACCCGCTCCAATCCGGGTTGAGGAGTTCCATGTAATGTAGCAGCTCACAACCAAACCCAGGCTTGTGCAATGGAGACCTCGCTCCTCCCGCGACTACCTTCGAACCATTGACTTTACCCTCGCCGCGACCTTTTCTTCTGTCACTTAGCTCGACTGAGGATGAAGAAGGGACCATTTTATAATCCTGCGCTATCCCTTTCGAAGGGGTCGGTATTTGGTTGGAGAATCTTATGTTCCCCTAACGGGTTGCAATGCATGACATTTTTGGGGATTAAGGTCGACTAAGATTAAATTCCGTTTAGGGTGCTCAAACAATTTCATACCAATTCAATCAGTCATAAAATCACTCACAATACAAATTTCAGTACGAATTCAGATACATCAATCACATGCGTAAACTACTTACATTCACAATCATATACATGCCTAAGTCTCCGAGTACTACAAAACTAGTACTCTATTACAATAAGCAATAACCCAACTTACTTGAAATTGCTCGATCGCTCGATCCCTTAGTTGCGAGCTGATTTGTCTCTAGGTATCCTATAATACAAATAGGTCTTTTTAGTACTTATATTTTATAGATTTTTATTCTAATTCATAATGTAACTCATTTTCCCCATGTATACCTATAACATACTAATGATTCGTTGTACTCTATTTCGGGGTTCGAATCCTAAACTAGATTTTAATTTTAAATTCCTAAGTCTTAAATAGGCTCGAATCCCAGTGTGACATTAATCACATTACGCTCGGGTATTCAAATATCCTATTGGGTCGTAATTTGGTATTCTAAACTATTCAGTACACGCTAACCCTAATTGAGGTATCAGATTTATTCTCGATGTGTAAAAATCTTACATTTTAAGATATTTACTTAAAATTAAATGTTATTTCAGATTTATTATTTTTCTGATTTCTATTATAATATTATCTAAATAACCCTATTTTTTTAGATTTATTAATTTACACTTTCACATATTACTAATTTCTTATATTACTTACCTAATTTCCCTAATTAACCATACTTAATAGCCAAAGGTTAGGATTAGGGTTCCACTTTAGAGATTAACATCCCTAAACATATAATTAATATATAAATCAGTAATTAATATCTAAATCACCTAATTAACCTCAAATCACCCAATTTTTCCATCATTTTAGGGCTAAAAATTAACTTAAAAATTTCAAAAATTAATTTTAAAAAAATGGCTTCATAGCACTGTTCTACATCATATGAGCATCTTACAGAAAAATTTTGAGCTCCAAACTACACTCCTAAGCCTATTTATTTTTCGGTTTAATCATGCTCGGTTTTGAACAATTTGTTAAGGACCCTATATTTTCAAAAAGTAATTAAACTAAATAAATATTTTTCCCTAAATCTACATACATTAAAAGCTCAGAATAACAAGTTTCATAATTTTCTAGGTAAAATAACTAATTTTATAAAATTATTCAAAAAATCGAGGTAAATAAAAGACTAACCGGTTCAAAGCTTTCTGGCCGTCCAACACCGGTCCAAGGTTGTCGGTCGGCCTAGGCGGTGGTTCTAGTGTAGGGTGGTGGTGGTGGTTCGGTCCCAGGTGGTGGTGAATGGTGGGTTTGGTTCACTTGCCCAATCTGCATAGTTTTCTTTTCTTTTTCTTTTTTTTTTTCTGGATTTTCTCTCGATTTTTTTAGTGTTCCTATTTTTCTCAGATGCTAAACTAACCAAATGACTTCTTGAAATTTTCCCCCTATTTATAGACAATTGTTGTAATTAATATACATTAATTTGATAAGACTTTGTCCAATTTCCTTGACTTTTGGCTTTTAGGTTGTCCAAATTTTATTGGTTGATTTTTCTTTTTCTGATCTAGACCTGCCACGACCTGATCTTGATTCAGCTTATCCTTTTCTGATTTTTCTATAATTATTTTATAATTTTCTTTAATTATTTGCTTAGTTTTTGGCCAATTTAGGTAATTTCGTGTATTTTTATCTACACGTAAATATATGTGGGGTACATGTGAACATTCCTAATTATTATTTTGGTCATTTTAAAATTTTTAGTATACATATAATCTATCTTTAGTAATTTATTAGTTATTAAATTACATTTTTCGCCTTTTCGATAATTAGCAATTATTATGCTTAAAATTTGAAAATTTTATAGTCTCCTATTTTATTATTTATTTTCTTAAATTTAAGTTTACAGGGTCATTTTTACTAATATTTCTCTCAATAGTCTATAATTTGGGTTTGATCGGATTCTTTAGCCGATCACCCTAAACCTTAGGTTCTAAGTTCAATCCTACGGTTACTTGGCTTAGCTTTAGGCTTACAATTTATCCCAACAATTTTCCTAATCTAAGCTACGCTAGAGAGTCGTAAAATTATTTCCAATATAACAAATAAGAAATTTGGTTTGTTTCACTTATTTCAGTTCGTATCCATTCATTTCTAATTTTCTACTCTAACAAAAGTAAGCCGGATGGATAACGGTGCATTTTTTGTTTCACTTCCGTCATGATAAGTGTAAATTACTTTGCACTTTTAAGATATGTTTAGGCATAGAATTGATCATAAATATGATTTAATTCTTAAGTTTGGGTACTTAATTATATAAAATATGGATTTCAGGTAAATCACAAGTAAGGAGATGAATTATATACAAGAACAATAACTTTTTAGTCAGTCACAGCCATGAAGGGGAAAAAATCAGTGAAGTAGTACCAATCACAGACGTGATAATAAAGCAATAAAGAATCCTGCTTTGATCACACTCTTAATTACGACCATGATCAAGGAAGTTTTGTTAATCTCCTTGTCAATCATGATCATGATTGAATAGTAGGAGATGATAGCATATATACATATAGCAGTACAGATAAAGGATAGCAAGAGAGAGGATGCTTACACATAAAGGACAGTGGCGATACTTGACTCAAGACTGGAGAGACAATGGTGATCGATTGATTGGTGGCAATTAGCAATTAGCGAATGGGATTGTGCCAATTGATAGAAGAGAGGAGAGAAGAGGAAGAGTGAGCGAGTGACTTAGGGTTAGGATTTGAGAAAAAGTAAAGAAAGTGAATTTTGTTTGGCTTGAGTATGTGTATGTCATGTTTGTTGCTTGTTTTGCTAACTCATATTTCAATTTTTTTTTTTCAAATAAAAAGCGGGCCAACCTTGCTCATTATGGGTTAGCCCACTAAAATACATGGGTTAAATGGGTTTGGTCAAAACGGCTCACTTTTATACCAGTTATAAAATCTAACATAAACTTACTTTAAAAGTAGGTTAAATGAGTTGACTCGTGAGCTAAAACCCGTTTGCACACCTCTAATATGAATGTAATCATATATTAAAAAAAAAAGTAAGTTGATTTTTATTTCACGGATTTAAGTAAAGGGTCGTTATAATTTTAAAAGCTTTTAAGAATGAATGTCTTAGTATTTTACTTAAAAAATGATATATAAATATCACTTGATATTAAGGTTCGGCTTGTGTCTATCAATCTTTAAAAAAAATTACATAAGTATGAATCACATAAAAAATTTACATAAATATTATTGTTATATCACATTTCAAAAATACAAATTTAAAAATTACAAAGAAATCGTATATATAAAATGCGATTAAAATATCACAACAATATCACATCTACATAGTGACTTTATTGCTATGAGGAATCTCGCATGTTGAGACTGTGATATTGGTATTTTTCTATCTTAATAAGTGTCATATTTTTAAAATATAACTTATGTGACAAACAAAAAATCACATTCCTAACATACGATTTAATAATGGTAATTGTATAATTTTTTATTAAATTGATGTTGATATAATTTTTATCTAATTGGATGAAAAAACATGTAAAAGTTTCCATCATATTGTGTTATTAATTCCACTTCAAATTCTCAATTTATATTAATAAATTATTTGTCCATCGGCAACTGGGTAGTTGCCAGTTTCATCAAAATAGGCAAATGGATAGAAAATTTCACATAAAATAGCATCCCTATAATGCAGGAAGGGGACTATTTAGCGCTAGGTAAATAGTAGTATTATTTATTTTGCATGCCTGCCTTCCCAATACGCGTTGCCACGTGGCTCCAATATGCGTCCTGGACAAAATAAAATAAGCGAGAAACTCGTTGATTTGAAGTTGTATAAGTTGGAATTGAAATAAAATTTCGGTTAAAGAAATTCTTATCTTATATTTACTTTATATATATATTTATATTTTTATCTTTCAAATTATACATCTAGACTTCAAATGTGAAAAAAAAAAAGATAACGGTTTTAGGCCTTATTTTGATATTTTGCATTTTATATAAAAAAGCAAAGGAAATGTTAAAATTAAAAAAGAATACATAAAACCAAGAATAAATGATCACGTAAAAGTTTAAATGCACCTGTTTTAAAAAAAGAAATTTGGAGCCTAAACGTATAATTTTAAAAGCAGAAAACAAATGCATGTAAAATAAATATAAGATATTTACAATTTACGCATAAATTTTCCACTAAATCTCTTTCTTAAGCTGAGTCTATTTTTAAGTTAGTAGTGAAGGAGTGAAATAGCTTAGAAGAAAACGAGAAATTGCTATTCTTTTTTCTTTTATCTATTACGAAGTGATTGCACAATAGACGTGAAATAGCTCAAAGGACCGTTGGAAACCGATAAGAAATTATTCTTCTTTTCTCTCTCGTCGTCCACAAAGTGATAATGAAGTCTAGGAATAATAATTCGATGAAAGTATGAAAGTATTATAATTTAATAATATAAATATTAATTTATTAATAAAACATAACAGATTTATGTTGTAATATAAATATAAATATATATATATATATATATATTGAGGGAAACAATTATTTAAGAACAAGTGAACAGGTAATAAATTTTATCGTTAATATTCTTAAGCATTAACTAGAAGACTTTAAATAATAAAAGTTTATAATTTCTATCAAAAAGCAATCTACTCATTAATTAGCTAGAACCACCCACCTAAGACTGCCTAACAGTTACTTCTGTAATTATTAATTATAAAATTATCTTGAACAAAAGACATACATGTGATGGTCGAGAATACTTACATTGTGTTGGCAAATTTTTAGAGGGAAAGAAAATGATTGTAAATGAGTGGAATTTAAAAGAAATAAAAGAAAAAGAAAAGAAATATGATTTTGATTTTGTATTTGGATATATAAGAAGGAAATGGAAAGAAATTTAGAAAAAAATTTTCATTTTCATTATTTCATAGAACGTCAAAGGAAAAAAAAAATGTTTAAAAAACTATATCAATAATGCATTTATTTTTGGAATATACATTTCGTTAAAGATTTTATAGATTTAAACGTACCTTTTATGTAATTTGGCTAGGAAAAAAATTCACAAACTCAATGAAATGGACAAACTTTTAGTTGGTACTTTAAAAAGAAGGGATATATATATTTATCTAAGATATGAAGAATGTATATACCATTATTCACTTCCTCTTTACTTTACTTAAAGTTGAGAGAGAGAGAGAGAGAGTTTCCATCGCTACGTAGCTCCTGTGTTTTCTGAACCCAAGCTTAGACCCAGAGTTGCAGTAGCCAGCAGGTATTCTCTAGCATTCCTGATCAATCTTAGGAATTCCCGGTTCCTCGTTTCATCGATTTGGTAAGAAATATACGAATCATCCTTAGATATATATTTGTACATTCATATAGCTTCTTTATGGATAATAGTGTAAAAGTTAGTATCAGATAAAAGTAGATGATTAAAATGAGTACGTAAGAAAAGTTAATTCTCTCTCTCACACACAATCTCTTAACAAATCTTAGCTTTGGCGACCCTTCTCTTGAATCTTTTTCCACTCCTTCACCACCATCTACCACCGTTGATTTCAATATTCATAAATCTCTACTTTTTTCGTTAAATAAAAATTCACAGATCTACCTTTTTTCTTCCATTTCCACCATCACCAATCTTTTGCAATCCATTCACCATAAATATACTTTCATATTCATACGTGTGGTGAATTTGAAGAGATCATAGCAAATGAAATATTGGTCTGTGCATAATTTTTCTTTGTATAAAATGGGTGCATTAGTTATTTTTCATTTTCCTTTTATTATCTCCGTTATATGAAATTATGTCATCTCTTTCGTAAGATTTTTTTCAAACTCACCTGTTGGTCGAGTTTTGTTAACATAAGAGAAATCTTTCTATCTCTTAATCGAGACGGATTAAATTTTAAAAGGGTATATCTATTTATCTATCCCAAGCCATCGTCTATGAGTTGTCTTTCTTTTTTTTTTTTTCAAATTTACATCTATTGCAAGTTGAATTGGTCTTATGTCCTCAAAGGCACGAGAGATAGGTTAAAAATACGTTAACCTATTTCTTATACCATTATAATTAAGTTTACGGTAAAAATTAAATGTGATTGTATAGTGATTATTAAAATCGCAATTTTACTGTTTTTTGAATGTGTGAAATTGTTAGAATTATATAAAATCATATAAAACTAGTAAAACCATAAAATTATAAAATGATATATCAAAATTCATAATTATATCAAAAGTTATATGTAAATGATTTTATATTTGTTTTAATAAAAAACATTATAAAATTATAAACTTGTGAAATCATATAATTGATTTGTGATATTGATAGGGATGATGTTATTTTCTGTATTCAAACTTAGATTTGGGGTTGCAGCAGCTGCTATTGTCTAGCATTCACCTAAAACTCCTGCCATCTTGATCAATCTTAGGCATCTCCGATGACTTGTTTGTTCGATTGTTAAGTAACATATGAATCATCCTCAGATATACTTTTAGACATTATTGTAGTTCCTGCTGCAATGAAACTCATGAAATTAACTTTTCTTTATTCAGATTTACAGTGTCATGATGCTAATATTGGAAAAGAAAAAAAAAAAAAAGAAATACTGTTTTCGTTGTTATAAATGATGTTGTAATCGTTAGTATTAAGTTTAAGAAGTAATTCATGTCATGGTTGGAGAAGGCAAGTTTTGAAAGTTTATTTCCTCCACTTTGTCAAAGGAACAAAGGTATTATCTCCTTGATGAATTCTGTAACTGCTTTGGAAGAATTCAATTTTATCTATTCCAATTTTGAAGAATTAAAATCCAATCATACTTTATTCTATTCTGTAAACCAAATATGCCATTATAGAGATAATCCAAGTCTTAAAAAGAAAATTAGGATAAAACTTTCAAATGAGATCTTGAAAGCAATTGATAATTCAAAATGCTTGGCTGTGATTATGCTGCCAAGTTGTAATAAATAGGCATTTTCTTTTTACTTTAAAGTTAGACAGCCTTTTTATTATAAGAAAGGGTAATCCATAAAAGTGATAAATTTTTAGGTAGAATACTAGGGAATGTATATTTGATTGTTTGTAGAGGAAAAAAAACAAGTAAAGAAAAAAAAAAAATAAAAAGAACTCTTAGTTAACGTCATTTATTTTCTAATCTATATACTTAGCAGATACAAAGTTGATGGAAGAAACTCTCTATATGGCCCTTAGAGGGAATTATGAAATGCTAATATCATTTATTTTCTATAATTTATCTATAGCAAGGTTGATTTATGTATTAGGATTGTTATGTTATTAGATATAAAGTAATCATGGTAAATTTTTTTGTTAAGCAATATTTTCAATTATAAAATTTATTTGATGCCAAATAGGAAATAAGAAATTTTGATATCTTGAAGAATATTATAGAGTAATCAAAGTTCAACTAATCAATTTTTGAATATATTAGTAAATATTTATAGGTAAATTTCAAATGCACTTCCTTATATTTGCCTATATCCACCTAAACCTTTTATCTTTGAAATTATAATCTTAAACCCCTTAACTTTTAAAGAATGTGCATTTAAATCCCTAAAGATAGTTAAAATATATATTTAAAAAAAATTTTATAGTTTAGTCGCACGGTTTCAAAAATAAGAGGATAAAGTACATATGGAGTAAAGATAAGGAGATATACTTACAATTTAATATTTTTATTAAATTTTAGTAATGAAAGACGATTAATAATATAAAAAGGAATAACATTGTTGAGTAAAAAAATAAAAGAATAATTTAATAAATATTAATCAATTAAAAAAAATGCAAAATTTATGCTACTTTGAGTTTGATTGAAAGTTATGAATTGTGCAAGATCAATTTTTAACCTTTAATTATTCAAACATTAATTATCTTATGATAGACTTTGAATTCTATTATTTATTTATTTATTCATTTATCAAATTTTTTTTCTTAATTTTAGTTGTCATCTTTTCTTCTTAATTTTTCTTTAAAGAAAAAAAGAGTAAGAGTAGATATACTCCTTATATTTGTTTCATGTGCATTAAATTCTCTTATCATTAAAATCATGTGATTAAACCCCTCAAATCTTTAAAGATGTGCATTTTAAATACTTTTGGAGTCTAAACACACTTTATTTTATTTTTTTTAAAGATTTAGAGGTTTAAAAGCATAATTTCAAATATAAGGGGGTTAAGTATATATAAAGCAAATACGAAGGAGTGTATTTGCAAGTTATACTAAAATTCTTACTCACATTTTCACATGTTAATAAAAGGGTAAAATACAAATAGATGATTTATGTTTTTGTATTTTTGTAAAGAAGTGACTTATGATTTTTTTTTTTTTTTGACAAACACATAACTTGTATTTTTTAATTTTTTGTTAATCACACATAAGGGACACGTAGCAATCCGTTAGTAGCTAAATCTATAATTTTATAATTTACAGTTATTATATTACAAAACATTATTAAAAATAAATACGTTAAATAGAAAAAAAGAGAAAAAAGTTGAAAATAGAAAAGAAAAAGAAAGAAACTCGCAGATCAAAGATGACACACAAATTTAGAAAGTTTTGGTTTCGAAAATTTTCCCTTATCTGGTCTTTAAATCCATTTTTGAAGGCCAAGTTTCTTCTTTTATTTATTTATTTATTTTTTTCTTTCCTGCTTCTTACAATTCAAAGGAAGGAAAGAAAACAGAACCTTTTGATCTAGTTAAGGAGATAAGAAGTCGAGTTTAAAATTTAATTTTACATTTTGGAGGGAAAAAAGATATCGCTTCTTTTGTCAATCTGGTTTGGTCCATTCATCTTCTTTTCTGGGTTCCACATCTACTTCTTCCAAATCCGTTCCTTCCTCATCTGTCCATCTGCTTCTTTTTGTCAACTTTGACATGTTTCCCTTTTCTGTTTTCATTTAATTTATTTATTCTTCTGTAATCTTCTTTTTCTAGTTTCCAAAATCTACTTCTTTTCTTTAGTCAACTGCTTCGTTTCATCAATTTTGATTGTTTGTTTTTCCTTTTTTTTAAAATTTAATTTATTTAGTCTTAAAATAATTTGTAGTAATATAATAACTTAAAATATATTATTATAAATTTAGCCACTAAGTGTTTGCCATGTGTCCCTCGTATTTGATTAACAAAAAGATAAATAACATTGATTATGGGTTTGTCAAAAAAAAAATTTCATATATCACCTCTTTACATAAATATAAAAACATAGGTCATGTATTCATAATTTATCCTTAATAAAAATTGTAAACTTCGATCAAATCAGTCACTCATGTTAA
The DNA here is from genome assembly GCA_024138015.1 of Lumnitzera littorea. NCBI lineage: Eukaryota > Viridiplantae > Streptophyta > Magnoliopsida > Myrtales > Combretaceae > Lumnitzera > Lumnitzera littorea. Next base: position 121,190,330 of record JAMXBB010000002.1, read on the forward strand.
AGAATTACATAATTTAATACATTATTTGATGTAAGTTTTAATAGAAAATATTAATTTCAGCTCTTCAAACTTCCATTATATTATATGCCCACTTGCAATTGGCATAAATTATTTGTGCAATTGCAACTCTCACTTAATAATTTTGTCTCTTCAAATTCCTATTTTACATGAATATATTAATATATGAGAAATTCAAAATTTTAAAGTTGTTTAATGTGTATGATTGTTAGGCATAACCTAATGGTATTATTACATAAAATTAAGGGTAGAAATTAAAACGATCCTTTTAGAGTTTAAATATACTGTTATGACCTAAAATTATATTAGAAAAATAATAGTTTAATAGTTTAGTTTTTCTTAATTATTTATAATTAGATATTAGTTGATAGTAATTTTGATGTTAGTAACAATTAGTTAGTCGGTTAGATATTAATTTCATATTAGATATTAGTTGAGAATATAAATAGCTTGTATAGGATTGTAATAAGATCATTCAATTATTTTTAATAAAACTTCAAAATTTCCTTTAAATTCTTTTGTGGGGACCATCCTTTTCTTAAAAAGAGGAAATTATGAGACTATCTCGTCTCAAATAGAGGGATTTTTATATTTTTATTAAAAGAAATAAAGTTGATCATTTACGTAAGTAGGCTTAACAAAATGAACGGAAATGGAAAAATTGCTCATATAAATATTAGAATGTACAAAGAAAATGCAAGAATAAATTAAGGAATTATGAAAAGATACAAAGAAAACAAAATAAGATATATGATTTTTGAAGGAAAGTTTTAAGTATTTAGAAGAAACAATGGTGGAATGTATGAAAAAGTTCAAATAATGAACAAAAAAAAAAAAGATGCCATACTAACTATAGAAGATATGAGTAAAGAAAATTTTCAACAAACAAAATAACTTGTTACAACTAATAATACTAAAGAAGTAGAGAAACTATTATGGACAATAATCGAGATAATATGTACATAGACGTTCAAGATAGTAGAGGAAATGTATTTTTACATAATTGGCTTTATGTAAACAACGATATCAAAGATAGAATTTGATATGAAAGATTTAATTGGAGAACAAAAAGTTACGACGATTATGATGTTCAATAACTCCAATTATAAGCAAGAAATTCACACACAAAGAAATTTTACAAATCCAAGTTTTAGACTTTGTAATCTATAAAAATCTTAAACTAGAAGAACAATAAAATGTTATAACGATTTTTCACGAGGATGTCCAAAGCAACATTATTCTTATTATCTTGAAGAATGTAGCATATATTGAAGATTTTATTAATAATTTTATATTATTATTAAATTATATTACTTAGTAATTCTTAGGTTGAATTTTTTTCCTTGAACCTTAAGGACAAGGTTCTTAAAAAAGGGATGAGCAAATTGTTATCAACTAAAATTAGATTAGAAAAATAATAGTTTAATAGTTTAGTTTTCTTTTAATTGTATAATTAGATATTAATTGATAATAGTTTTGATATTAGTAACAATTAATTAGTTAGTTATATATTAGTTTTATATTATGTATTAATTGAGAGTATAAATAACTTGTATAAAATTGTAATAAGATTTTTTAATCATTTTCAATAAAACTCAATAGTATCTTTTGAATTTTTTTGTAAAGATTATCCTCATCTTAAAAAGAGAAAATTAGTAGACTACCTCGTCTTGAATTAAGAAAATTTCATATTTTTACCAAAAAAAAAAAAAAAAATCAGTTAAGCCTTTCACATAAGTAGGTTTAACATGTACTTTCTCTTTTCAAAAGATTTGATGTCTAAAGGCATAATTTCAAAAATAAGAGTTAAGATATATAAAACAGCAAACCTAATAATTTACTTATTGAATTTCAAACAAATCTTTTTTAAGTTAACTCTATATTTTACATTAGTTGGAAATTACTGCACAATGGACATGAAATAACTCGGAAGACAATTGGAAACTTCTAAGAAATTACTTTCCTTTTTCCTTTTGTCATCCTAATCCTAATGAACATGAAATATCTCAAAAGTCAAATGGAAATCACTAAGAAATTACTCTTTATTTTGTTCTGACTTCCACTAAGTTATTACGCGGGGGACGCAAAATAGTGTAGTTGTTTGTATCAAATATAAGAAGTGATTCGTTTCTTGCTACCATTATCTAATTTCATTCATTTTCCTCAATCGCTTATCATACTATAAAACTAAATCTAGGTCTAATATTAAATGCTTAAGTCCTAAAAAAGTGAATTAGAGATTAAACTTCCAGTTTAATACTTGGGTATGTTTTTTCTCTGAGCTCCTTGTCCGCTTTGTTGAAGGACCGAAGGTATTATCTCCGTGATGGCTTCTATGATCACTACAGGAGAATCCTCTTCACAAAAGTCTCAATGGAAATACAACGTTTTCTTGAGTTTTAGAAGTGAAGATACGTGAGCAAGCTTTACCGATCATCTATATAACACCTTGAAGCATAAGGGTATTCATGTTTATAGTGATGGTCCAAGTCTTGAAAAGGGAAGAAGCATTTCTGAGTTCTTGAAAGCAATTGAAGATTCAAAATACTTAGTTGTGATTATATCGACTAACTATGCATCTTCGACATGGTGCTTGGAAGAACTTGCTAAGATTGTGGAATGCACGAAGGGAGGGGAGCAAATCGCAATACCAGTATTTTACAATGAGAACCATCTTATGTGAGAAAGCAAGGAGGAAGTTTTGAGAGTGCCTTTCTAAAACTTTAAGGATGACATAGATAAAGTGCAAAGATGGAGGAGTGCCATGACTAAAATAGCTAATCCTTCTGGGCGAAATTCACGGAAGAGGTAAAACATTTCCATTTCTTGCTACCATTCTACAGGCATAACCAATGTGATTAACATAACATTTTTCATTTTATTTTTACCTCTATAGGAGAGGAAGATATTTTTGTGATAATAGGAAAAATAGTTTCAGATCCTCTTTGATTACTTAAGTTAGGGATTTAAGATATTTTTAAATTAGGGTTAGATTTGCGTTATAATTTGCCTTTGCACTTTTAACTTTTCGTTGGTAAACATTTGTATCCTATTATCTCGAAATTGCATTAATCGGATCATTTCTTGGTTGCAAACAATATGAGTCACAGCTTATTCAGGATATTATTGAAGACTTGCAAAATAAGCTAGGAAAAGAGCTTCATTTCCATTTTGCTCCGAAGAATCTTGTCGGAATGGAATCACGCGTGGGGGACATGCTTCTTCATTTATCTTTGGGGTCAGATGACATTCACATTGTTGGCATACATGGGATGGGTGGGATAGGTTAATCAACCTTTGCTCGAGCAGTAGTTGATGAGATCAGTGCCCAATTTGATGGATGTAACTTCCTAGCCAATATTAGGGATGGTTCTTAACTCTCATGGCTTAGTTAATTTTCGAAACAAACTTCTTTTAGATGTGCTCTAAGAAAAGGATTTGATAAAGGATGAGATTGTTGGAGTTGGTCTTATTAAAGAGAGACTTAAACATAAAAGAGTTCTTCTTGTATTAGATGATGTAGATGGAATAGATCGGTTAGAAAAATTGGCTGAGAAGTCCTACTTTGCACTTGGAAGTCGAATCATCATAACAACTAGAAATGAACATTTGCTCAAGAGGCATTGTGATGCTATGTACAAGGCTAAAGAATTAAGTAACAAGGAAGCTCTAGAACTCTTTTGCTCAAGAGCCTTTGAAGAAAACAACAATATTAAAGAGTTTGTAGATTTCTCAAAATGATTCATTAAGTATGCTAAAGGCCTTCCTTTAGCCCTTATCGTATTGGGATCCTTTCTTTTTAGTAGAAGTGTGAGTGAAAGGAAGAGTGCTCTCGCTAAAATTCAAAACAGTCCTGATGAGCAAATTTTTGAATCCCTTAAGTTAAGTTTTAATGGACTGAATGAGAAAGAGAAGGCAATATTTCTTGACATTGCCTATGTCTTTGTAGAAGCAGACAAAGATTATGTAATGGAGATATTGGATTGTTGTGGTTTTTATCCCGAGATCGGAGTAAAAGTTCTAATAGAAAAGTCATTCCTAATTATCATTAACAATAAATTCATGGTGCATGATCTCTTACGAGAAATGGCTTGGGAAGTTGTTAGGCAAGAATCACCCGAAGAGCTTGGAAAGCGAAGTAAACTATATCTCTATGAAGATATAAGACATATCATGATGAATAACACTGTAAGTGATTTGGTGGCTCATAAGTAATTCTATATTAGATTGGAATGTACTATTTATTTCCTAACAAGTTTCTTGATATACAAGGAACATAAGGGATTGAAGTCATCTTTTTTTTACCACGACCATGGACAAATGAAGAGAGAGAAACGGGAGAGATAAGAGAAAGAGAAGGGTTAGATGTGAACTGCTTTTGTAACATGACGAACCTAAGGTTGCTTGGAATAAATGGAGATAATGGAAGATTCACGTCATCCAACATTAAATATCTCTCAAATGAGTTGCTGGTGTTGAGATGGGCTTTTTGCCCTTTAAGCTATCTTCCTAAAAATTTTCTACCAAAGAACTGATGCAATCTTCAGTTGGACCATAGCAATCTTAAACGAGTATGGAGGGGTCAAAAGGTAATGATTCATAAGAATTATTTATATTAGGAAAAAATACAAAAGCATATAATCTGTTTTGATGTTTTTTCAATCAATAGACTTATATTCTCTTTCTTTTCTTTTCTTTTTTTTATAATATCGCATGTGTTTTTTAGGTGATGTTTATCAAGTATGCTTGATATAGATTTGCATGTTAAGCACCCCATATTTAGTGATAAAAGAGCAAGTACCGTATGGTGCTTAACATGCCCAAGGTTTTTCAGCAAGAATTGATGCTTAGCAATGTTTTTTTTTTATGCCATATTTTATTATTTTCCTTTAAAAGCTATTGAATAATGGCTATGAAGAGAATTTATTATTATTTTTTTTAATAATATAGGATTCATAAAAGATTTAAAAAATTGTTAAGTAACTATTGATAAATTTGAATGTTATTTGGAAATAAGAGTTTGCTTAGAATATTAATGTGATACTTAAAGCACCTCTTGAAGCTATATTATTAGTATTCTTTATTGTTAATTAAAGATACATGTCAGCTTTTGATTGGTTCATAATAATTTATTCAATAAAAATAATGTGAATAAATTAAAATAATGTTATCATATATACTTAGTTTGAATGATCTAATAAGCGATTTTAAAAGATATTGAAAATGAAAAAGAAAATAAATTTAAAGCTTAAAGTGCTTAACTAACCACCCCAAAGTAGGAATGGCTAGCCACCAACGGCAGTAGAACTTTTCCCTTAATATTTTTTCTCCTAAAATAAAATTCATTTTGGCAGTTGATAGATATATAGGCTTGGTTGGGGTATGTTTAAATTGTTCATAGATTTCCTTATTTCATAGTATCCTTTTCCTTTGTCCGTATCCTATTTTATTTAAATTTAAATTCGAATGAGTGCTTTAACCTTATGCATCCATTTGTCACGTTTCCGACTTCACTTTCCAATTTTTTCAGCTCCCAAAGTTATCAATTACATATTTCAAGATGTTGTGTCAAGAAATTTATTTTCATTTTCGTCTCATCCTCAGATATCATTTCCCGAAACAGGCAGACAAGTTCAATCAACGACTATGACCTACCAAGTTTTTAGCCACTTGCATACGCACCCTAATTTTTCCTTTTTCTTTTTAATTTACTTGTTCTTTTTTGTTTTTCGAATTTCTATTTTTTAAAAAATTTTGCATCATGTCGTATAATTAAATATGTTTAATAATTTTATTTTATTGAATAAATTGTATGGATCGATCAAAACATGTAATGTCCAACTCAGTAATGGACGATGAATTTATCAAAAGAAAAAATCCAGATTAATTGATTGCAAATGTGCCAAAATATAGGTTATAGGCTTTTAACCTTTCCTTTATATAATTGCAGATTTTTGAGAAGTTAAAAGCACGTTAATCTGAGATATTCTCGTTATTTGGAGGAGACACCGGATTTCAAGATGATGCCAAATCTGGAGACATTGGAACAAGTTATAGCAGTATAGGAGTCCACCGCAATCTCAAGTTTCTAGACTTGGGGGGCTGCAAAAATCTTAGAAAGCTTCCTGACAGCATTTGCAGCTTAGAATGTTTGGAGGAGCTTAATACAAGTTATACTGCTATTGCATCTTTACCCCTCAACCTGAGAAACTTGAAGAACCTCAAGAAATTAAATTGTTCTAGATGTAATGGAGTGCGGTCAGGCTTCAAGAGTTTGCTATTTCTCAAAGCTCAAAATGCAAGGGGTATGTTCTTAACTTCACTGTCTGGGCTTTCCTCTTTAGAAGAATTAATTATTGGATATTTTCTTCTGCAAGAAGGAGGAATACCGAATGACCTTGGTTGTTTATCCTCCCTAAGAGAACTACCTTTGGATGGTAATTACTTCTTTACTATACCTGAAAGCATCAATCAAATTCCACGGCTCAAAATACTCACTTTACAACGTTGTAAGAATCTTCAAGCATTACCAAGGCTTCCGGAAAGTATACTTCATGTGGATTGTCACGGATGCATGAATCTGAACAGTATTTCCAACCTGTTCATGGTAACCAAATATGATGCTGTTGATGTTTCGTGTTTATTGAATTGTTTGAAGTTACTCCCTGAAGATCTAGAAATTCCATTAGCCCAGAAGAACTCGTTGGCACTTCTTTGTTATATCATAGGTTGTTGTTCAATGTTACGAGATGAATTTGGAGAACCGTTACGTTGTTGCTCCAAATTGTGAAATCCCAAAGTGGTTTACTTACCAGAAGGATGGATCCATGTTGAGCTTTCACGCGAGAGACCCAGCACGGTTCAAAGATAAGGTGAGTGGGCTTGTTATATGGGTGCATCCTTTCTTAGACAAGAACAAGAATGCAGTGACCCAAAGCATGTGAAGTGTTCCTATGGCTGGCGGAGAAAAGAAAAAAAGAAGAAAAGGATTGTTCCTATGGGCTTATTTGTGAGTTCAACTCTGGCAGAAATCAGGTGCATGATGGTTCCTTTTATTTCTCCTTCAGATTTATCGAGTCAAATTGCTTGTGGATGGGCTGTGTCTATACATGATTTTCAAGATGACACAAATTGGGAGGAGCGCATTGATGTCTCATTGAGAACAGTAGATGACCGGTTGAAGGTGATAAGGTGTGGCGTTCTTCCCCTAAAACGGCATACTCAACTTACTATTAAAAAGTTTATAAAGTGTGCCAGCTCATCTTCTGAGGATTTGTCAAGCATCTTGCATGAGGTTGTTGTGTATCCAGATGAAGCAGACTGCCATTTCTCTAGCAACGGTGATAACAAAGAAAGACAGGACTACCGTGATGCAGCGATATATGAATGTTAACGACCCGGTTACTTTCCTGGATGGTTTTTGTATAAGTTTTGGTGGGACGAAATTAAAGGCAGGTAGAGAACAAGCTATCACGTTTCTATTTCAACTTTGACAATTCCCAAACATAGGTATGAAATAATTAGCACCTGAGGAAGGAGGACTATTTCCGTTCAATTTAATGAATAAGTGCTCAATGTTGTAGTTTCTACTACTTCATTTATTGACCTCAATTGAATTTGTGTCGTGCAAGAAATGTAAATAAATAGATTTCTTAATGATTCCAATGTGCTTGCTATAAATCCGTAATTGTAATCTTCCTTGAATTCACCACAATTTTGACAAACCAGCTTAAGAATAATTATTACTTCCTTTAAAGCCATAATAAATTGCTCACTTCATCATAATAGCAATTCCATGTGTTCACTTCACCTTTGGATCCGTAATAACAATTAAATAAGGAATGGCTATGACTTAAGACATGGAATTGCACTATTTTAGTCCTAGCTCAGTCATCTTTCCCACCACCCACGCCGCCCCCCGCGCTCGGTGGTGGGAAAGATGACTGAGCTAGGACTAAAATAGTGCAATTCCATGTCTTAAGTCATAGCCATTCCTTATTTAATTGTTATTACGGATCCAAAGGTGAAGTGAACACATGGAATTGCTATTATGATGAAGTGAGCAATTTATTATGGCTTTAAAGGAAGTAATAATTATTCTTAAGCTGGTTTGTCAAAATTGTGGTGAATTCAAGGAAGATTACAATTACGGATTTATAGCAAGCACATTGGAATCATTAAGAAATCTATTTATTTACATTTCTTGCACGACACAAATTCAATTGAGGTCAATAAATGAAGTAGTAGAAACTACAACATTGAGCACTTATTCATTAAATTGAACGGAAATAGTCCTCCTTCCTCAGGTGCTAATTATTTCATACCTATGTTTGGGAATTGTCAAAGTTGAAATAGAAACGTGATAGCTTGTTCNCACATCGATTTGCTTTTCTTTTCTGTGACTTTTTTTTTAAGTCGTTTTCAACCAGCAAACTGAAATCCCCCTCCCCCCAACTCTCTCTCTCACTCACTCACATCCATTCACCAATAGCTGTCCTCTGGTTCACCAATGCTTGCCTCACCATTCGCGATTTTTCCTGCCCAGGTTCATCATCTCTCTCTTAGGTTGAAAGACCCTTATGGCTTTCTTTGATTCGAAATGATTAATTACATGTGATAAATTAATGTGAAGTGAAATCGATTTGGTTTTATTTTTCGTGATTTATGATTGATTTGTGCATGTACCGATCGATTAAAGTAAACGGACTTTCTTATGTTTGAATCTTTGTACAAGTCTGTTTGTTAGGTTGAAGAAAGTTTGATAGTGACTTGTATATTAGTTGGTTAGATTTTCTAATAAGTTGGATATGTATAGCTGGAGCTCTAGTTGCAACTGAGTAAGCCTTGCGCTCAATTGTGATAAAATTTCTGGAATTCTTCCTTCTTATGAACAAGATAAACAGGAGTGTCAGATTTTAGTTCTAGCTTAGGAGCTTTTAAAGAGTCCATTTCTGTGACAATCTTTGTGAGTCGTTTGCACTGAGCAAACTGAAATCCTGTACAGTTGTTTTGTTGTCCAAAGAAATGTATCCCGTAAATGCAAAGAGCAATAAGAAGCACTAGAAATAATGCAAAATGAGGATAAAGCAACACTTTAATATGAAGAAGAAAAAACTAGGGACTAAAATCAATCTACTTCTATGCTCCAAATAGAGTATAATTTGCCTGCATTTGAGAATCTATGCTGCTGGGGATTGGAATTCCTATGATGTGGACATTTGAAAATTGATCACTCCTAGATGGTGGGTTAATTAAATAGAGGTTGGTTCTTGTGATGAAGCTTTGTTTTAATACCAATCTTTTCATTACCGTTGAACAATTTTGCAACTCTTGGGTGGACCATTTTGATGGTTGTTTGTTTTTTATTTTTTGTTACTTTCATTTACTTCTTGTAGTGGATGCTCTATAAGTGTGGTTGAAGATAGACATTTTTATCATTCTGATTAGAGTACAGAAAAATTTACTTTCAAGTCTTATTTAGAAAGTTAAGAGCTCATCTTGATCGTATTTCTAAGAAATAGACCTGTACCTAGACATTAGCAATTATGGGAAACCACCAAACCACTTATTTGTGTTTTGGTCATACGTCTGATTTAAATCTAAAACTATTTGTTGTACACAGGACCTTGAGCCGTAGATGCTTTCGCTGCATTAGGTCGCATTGGCGTATGCCTTCATTCTTGATTATCCTTTATGATAACTGCACTTGTTAGGCCTTATGTTTGGTTAGGGAATGTACCAACTTGGAGATGAAGCAATGTTGGAGTTGTCATCTGCCCTTGGGAGCTTTGAAGCTGGAAAGACAATTATAGAAAATGCTCTGTAGTATTTGACAACCAGTAAGGCGAGAATGGATATAGAGGAGTTGACTGCGTTTCTTTATACCATTGAAGGCTCAACTGAAAGGGAAATGTATGAGCTCTAATCAAGCTTCTTGGGAGGCTAGAAAATGTTGCTGTTTTTTAAAGCTTCAACCCTAAGAATTTAGATAGTTATTTTGTCTAGAACTTAAAGTCTTACAGCTTTTGAAGCACAGAGTGCAATGCTGGATGGTCATTGCAAGTAGATGTTAGTTTTGAAACAGTTGGGATATTAATATTATCAAGCACCTTTGGATTTATTGTAATTGACAATTTTCTGTAGTTGTTCAATATCCTTTGTTCATGATAATGCAGGTTGACTGAATTAGTATTATTACTAAAGAATTCTGTTGTCCATGTGTAATTTATGTTGGGTCTGGTTTAGTTGAAATGCTCCGAAGCATTATTCCTCATGGTGGATTAGGTATTTAAGTTGATCTCTGGTATAAAGAATGAGATGTTGCCTTATGCACTGCTGCTGTTCACATTTGCTGGACCAGCAGCGACTAATTTTTGCATAAAAGCAGCTTGAAGATGGGTATTTCAATGCGTTGGAAATGCAGAATCATGAATAATTGAACTTACATTCCTTTTGCATATAGGCAAAACTTTTTTCAGTTTAAATATCAACAGATAAATGGCTCTTTGAGCAGAAATGCCATTACTGTTGTGTAAATGAAGCATGTAAAGATTGCATTTCAATGTACATTTTAGCAGAGTAAAGAATAGGCACAGGAATATGTTGGTAAATATGCAAGTCAGACAAATATATTACCTGCAAGAATGAAGATAATGAACAGGTTGCAAAAAGCATTTTCAAGTTTTAAATATGCAGTTGAACATTGCAGCAAATATGAATATGCCATAGACCTCCGGATAACAAAAGCCATTTTTAAGTTTTGAAGTATACATATTTCTTAGCACCATATGAGCAAAGATTCATGCCATACTGGGATTTTATTGTTAGCAGCTGCTGTTACACAAACAGGTAATCTAGCAAACTTCTTGATGTCGATCGAACTCCTTTATTCAGTGGGGGTGATAAAAAAAAAAAAAAAAAAGTCTAAAAAAGATTCTTCCAACCATAATGCAATCTTTGCTTCAAAAAGACAAAAAGCCCATATAGATCCTACAAAATACCTAGTTACCTCCCTACTAACCACAAAATCATAAGAAATAATCTTAAAATGGGCTAAAAACTTAGGATAGATGTAGAACCATGCAATAAGAGTCTCAACTTATTTTATTTGAGTTAATACCTACTAAAATTATCTTATTGAAATATCCACTTGTTATTGTAATTATGGTACATCTTGTCTATATAAAAGGATTTTATTAACAAGTGCACTTGCAACACTTTATAATACTGAATAAATAGGGAACATTAAACTTTTTTTATGAATAGAACATGAGTGCTCTAAGCACCGTAATAAAGGTTAAAATAAACCTTTTGCTTTTTCATTGTGTGTATATGCATATATTTAAATATATACATACACTAACTAAAATTTAACTTTCAATTGATAAAAAAAAAAATAGAAATAATATATAGAACTTGTTTAAGTTTTGTTATTAAAAAAATAGACAACAAATATTTCAACTAGACAATCGACCATTCAATATTACCCTTTATTTACACAATATTTATGTAAAACCTGTATTTAGAAATAAATAAATATAAAGGGTTAAAAGAATATGAAAAGGATTTATAAATTATAAGCTTGGTATGGCATTTAATTAAGTATAAGTAGTGAGGGTAAAGTTGTCCAAAAGTAAAATTCAAATCCTCTCCCTTTCCCATTATGTTTCTTTTTGGATCCTACTACTCATTTTCCCTATATGGTTCTTTTTGTGGCAAATAAGAAAACTTATTGACTATCTTTAAAAAAAAAACCTTTTGTGTTCCGATTCAAAGAGATATTGTGCCTAAATTAAAGCAAAACTCAAGATTTTGCAAAAGGATAGCCAAAATTGGATAAGTTACCACTTATCCTCCATTAAAATTCGTTTTCCTTTGAGTGGGTGAAGGAAACTAAAAGAGATTTGTCTTTACAAAAGTAGAGTACAAAAATTACAAAATTAAGGGTTCTTGTATCAAGAATTGCATAGTAAGTCGTTTTAAAACCTCTATTTCGTTAAAAGTTTTGCTCTTGTTGTATATTGTAGAGTTGAGGGTTCGCTGTGATTTTGGGATTTAATTGTTGTAGAGAAGTGTTTGGAGATGGGCATGTGCTAGAAAAGGTTTGGAAAAGGGAATAATTTCGTTTAGGTTCAAGGCTAGGGTTAGGTAAGGAAGGAGTCGCGTACCATAGTCTGTACAATTTTGCATATTGTAACTAGTATTTGGACACCATAAGGGCTAGCGTCCAGAAGCTTAACCCACCAAAAACTCATACGAGTGTGAGTTTTGTGAGTTTAAGTTGGCATCCAAACACTAGTCGACCTAGCATTCAAACATCATGTTTATAGTAGAGCATAGAAAGTTTCCTTTCCTTTCCTTTTCTTATTGTATTTCTAACCATCCTTTTCATTCAAAAACCTTTCCAACAAGTTTCTAAATAAGTTTTTTGAATCAAAACAACAATCAAACTCCATTCTTCTAAGGAATGATTCGAGAATTCTTATAGGAACTTATAGCCTAATTAAGGGGTTAGGATATAAAGGGCGATTAGGAACTTTTACGATTAAGTTTAGGGGCTAAATTACTTATTTTTGCTCATAAACATGATTTAAAGTAAGCTAAAGTAGCACAAACGAATAGCTCTTAAACAATTTGTGATTTATGTTGGATCTCTCGGTAAGATTTAAACCTAGATGAAATTTTAACTATTCTTGATGTATCAGGTTCTAGAGCATTAGGATACTTGTCAAAGACTACTGAGAAATCAGGTATGGAATACTTGGTCGATGGTTGCATGTGTTAAGCTAGTAATTGAACTAGACTTAACTAAACTTGGACTTAATTGATTTTGCTACTTGTGTTTGGTCTTGACAACCCATTATAGGGTCTAATGGTGTTAGTGAGACAACTGTCGATCTTTGCGTGATGTTGTCCTTAGTAGAGTTTTGCATTAAAAGGACTTAAGTAGATTTAGAGTGGTGATTAGTTATTTGAGTGTTGGGGAGGACCTAATACTAATATCTGTATAGTATTTATATTGTGTATTTGTAGGGGTTATCAGTAATCCTAAATCTCAGGACGCTGAGACTGTCCTATTTATGGACTAATTAATAAGGATTAAAAATTGTTTTGTTGCATTTATTATGATTACTCATATGTACTTGTATCTGTTACTTATATGCTCACTTACATGAGTTTGGTAGCATACCCTTCAGAGATTTATTGTCTTTTAGTTGCAAGTTCAAAGTATGAGGATTGTGGTGATTACTATGTTAAGGATGCAAGTAATGATTATTTGTATTATAACGAGGAGGGTAATTATTACCATTATGATGATAGAGTTAGGACATCGTAGTTTAGCTGCTAGGAGTAAATTTTTGAAGACCTTATGTTCATTTTCTCGTTGTACATACTTTGAGATTTATGTATATGTTAGGAGTTCCTTATGACTCTTGTTGTTGATGTCTAGTAGGTTATCACTTTTTGGAGTTGTGAGACTCAAGGTCCTTTAGGTTAGTGTTATTTCAAGTTTCAAGTGCTTTCATTCTTAATTGTTAGTTTTAGTTATGACGTTATATGTTGTATTTATGGAAATTGAGTGGTTGACATTCTACTTTTGTATTCAAATTTAAAGTTATAAATTGTGAGTTGACAGATTTTATAGTTATTTGTGGAATGTAGACAGATACATGGATTCTTGTTACCTTAGTGTGTTGGTAGGGTTATGACTAACCGAGTTCCGAGGCATTACAATTTATTTCCATAAGATTAAAAAGTACGTCTTATTGATAGTGTCATTATGATTTATGATATTGCTATAAATAAAAAAAAAAGTCCTGTAATAAGAATTTATCTAATTACAATTGTAATCTAACAAATGAAATTTAATTTTGTTGGCTCTTATAAAAAAGTAAAAACTGTTCCCTTAGAAAAAAATAATAAATGCAACTTCAAAAAAAGTAAGAATAATGGGATTTGAACCCCAAGATCTCATACTTACAAGAAATGCAATAAACCCCATTTTTTTTTATATGATTTTCTTTTTAAAATATAAATATAATTATATTATCTTCTTTTCTTTTATGGAATTTTAATAATTATTTTTTAAGAAAATTTGAACCCTTCCTTGCAAAATCTTCAATTTTTAGTAATACTAACAATTAACTTTTGCAATTCTTTGGTCTTTAAGCAACTCATGCTTATAAGAAATGCAATTAGTCCCTTTTTTTTTCATGATATGATTTGCTTATTAAAACATATATATTGTAAAAATTTTCTTATTTTCTTTTTCAAAATTTTAATGATGAATTTTTAAGAAAATTTAGACTTGTCCTTGCAAAATCTTCAACTTCCGGTACTGCTAATATTTAACTTTTGCAATTCTTTGGTCTTCAAGCATCTACAAGATCCTAAAATTTGGAATACATTATGGAGAATTTAATTGTGAAGATCTTTTTTTCTTCCCCCCGTGATCACAACTCCTTTAAGTAAAAATAAGAACACAAATTGAAGTACATATCTTTACACTATATTCGGGATAAAGAAAAAAAAAGTGAAAGAAAGGAATATGAGAAGAAAGAAATAGGGAGGAAAGAAAATAAAAAAAAAATTCTTGTTTAGATATAAAGAAGTAGGTTTTTTTATTTTTTTTTTAACTTGGAAAATTACCAAAATATCCCTAAAATTTCAAAATGTATTCTTGGTAAAAAGGTATTTGTATAAATTTACAAATTTTCCTACTAATTCTCTCCAAATAAAAGGGGATTAATTTTTATGGAACCTATAGCAAATTTTCTACAAAAAATTTGTCCCTTAACTTTTTCCTTATGTTTCCAAATAAAGGGAAGGAATTAGAGATATTCCTCTTCGGTTCCTTCTCTCTCTCTTTTATCCTTGTAATTTAGACATAGTATTAGTGGAAAGAGGAGGATACATGGTTCATAGCAAAGATTTAGTTTTGTTTTGTTTGAATATGACTATTATCTAATAACTCATTGGAAGAAGTATAATATAAGTAAAAGAAACAATTTTATTTATACTTTTATTTTGATTACACAAGTTACTAGAGTTTTCCCCACTACGCCCCCACTTACCCACCCACCAACCTTACCCCTCTTTTTCTCCTTTTTTGGTGTCCAAGTTGTAGACACATTGTTGATTATGTAGCATGTTCATTTTGCACTAAAACAAGTCCACACTGCTTTGACAACTAATTACCATTGTTTATGCAAAACTTCTTTTTAGCTTCTATCTCTCTCACTCTATGACATAGTATTTTATTGGATTAATTACAATTATGATACTTGTGTTATTCCACATTTTCATTTTGGATATTTAAGTTTAGAGGTGAGTGGGTAAATGGTAGGTAACACATAAAGCCTTACTCATACCATATCCTATTTTATAGATACAGGTTTTCAAATTTTTGGAACCAAAATCTGTCATGTGGTACTCCAAAATTATCCTATTACATTTTTCAATCTTTCTACAAATTTCAATTTCACACCATTTTTATTTAGCAAATTCTAGTTATAATTTTTCTTTTCCATACCAAAGGTTGCTCTTTAAACATTGTATGAACCTAATGTTGAATAGCACCCTTTATTAGGAAAACAATTGAATGACAACTCATAAGAGTGCATGTATAAAAGGAGGAAAAAAAGAATATAAGTTCCTTAAAATAGCGTTTGGTTACATAATTTTTGTAGTATTGAACTAAACTGGACAAAAAATTTTTGTTCCATGTTTGATTTGTAAATTTGATTGGTTACTAGATAAAAATTATGCTAATAAACTGAACAAAAAGCCTAAATTTTTGTTCATCTATATCATGGTACAAAAAAGAAATTCACTAAACAGAAATAAAAAATATTTTGTATTCTCAAATATACTTCTTCATGTTATACTATTAAGTTAATAAATATTATTTTTATTAAATATTACAAAAAATATTTATTTTATAATATAAATAATTAATTTTTAATATAAATTTTATATTTAAAACTGTGCTAACAAAATATAATACAATAAGCTTGTACTATCCAATTCTTCTTATACTTATCATGTCTAGTTTTCTTTATTTAATTCAGTTCTTGCAACTAAATATTATTTAAAACTAATGATCAATATTGCTTCTTAAAGTTTGGAGTTACTATTTTCGGATTTCAACTATTAGTTTTAGGTTTAAGGTTTGTATTGAGCTTAATTCGTTTCTTTTTAACGTTAATAAAATATAATTCTTATGATTTTATTTAAGATTATTAATATATATCATATTATTTTATAAGTTCTAAATAGTACCCTATATATTTTAGCGTATAAGTTCCAAATAGGTATAAGATATAAATATCTTATACATGTATCCTATCATGAAAGAGTAGTATTTATGAAATTACTATTTGAAATCTATCATATGATCATTGATAAAAATAGGTACCTAATACAACGGAGTTACTTGTGTTATTATTTTTTACACTCTTACCACCGGTGTTTTGAAAAAACGTAAAATACCAAAGGTCGGTTAAGTCTTTTAACGTTGGAAAGAAACAAGAACCCCGAGATCCTTCTTCAAGCAACAACACAACTTGAAATGACAAAAAGAAAGTCAATATTTCTCTTTCTGGCGGGGATGCTTGTCCTCGTCGGCTTATGCTTGTCCCAGCATTTAGCACAGATTCGTAATGGAACAAATGCACATAAAGTTCTTCTTTTTTTCTTTTTCTTTATTCTTTACTTCTTCTTTTTCCTGGCAATGAAGCAACATGGTGTTGATGAGAAATTGCATAACTCATTTAGTAGTATTATCATTCAAGACTCATTCACCATTGACTGCAGCTTGCATTTTGTATGTGGTCCTAAAAAGTAGTGGTTGAAAATAGAGTCAAGACCTCATGCAATTCCTCGCTTCAGTAACATTATCAAAGGCAGTATGGTTCTAATTTCCCATAAATCATTTCATTTAGTCACGTTGATGGCTCATAAGTTACAAATTTTGGATTTGCATTAATTTGGTATTTGTTACTGATAAATTGGTTTATTGTATTAGAAAAAGAATGGAACGTGGTAATTATATCATTAGAATATGAGAAGGTTTGCACTATATTCTATCCGATAGCTACTTGGTTATAATCTCTAAAGCATAACAAAATCAATGAAGAACCGAAGAAGCTTGAAGCTCATTCGCATTAACAACCCTGCTTCTGACCAAAAGTTCAAAGTGGTGAAGAAAAATGGGTTGGCAGAAGGCTTCTGTTATGGAAGTTAGGCATTTTACGTTTTCTCATGACACATGTATTCATAATGTAAGAAAATCATAATACAAGTATTCAAAATGAAAATGTAACACAAGTTTTTTAATGCCACTTTTGATACGAGGGAATAGATTGGAATGGAATCGTAATTTCAATTTTTATTCCCTTTCCTTGTATCAAGAAATGCATAAATGCATCTAGAATCAGGAGTCACAATCCTATATGGAATCAACAATTCCAATTTTAAGAAGGAATTTGATTTCGCATTTAAAAAGGTAAAATTGCGATTCCATTCTTTCTTTCCTTCCAATTAATTATTATTAATTAAAATTACTTATTTAATCTTCAAACTAGTTATAGTATTTAATAATTAAGGATGTATTTTTTTATAATTATTGCATACGTATTTAATTTCATTCAATTTCATTCCGTTTCATGAATATTTCCAAACATAAATTTTTTTTTGTCATTTTGGTTTTTATTTCATTCTAATCAATTCTATTCCATTTTAGGATAATTCCTCATATCAAAAGTGAATAAGCCCATTAAATTTAGGAAAAAAGATTCAATAAGTATTATACACTATATATTATATATACGTAATGTATAAATTCTAGTAAAACATTAATACGAATATTAATGATAGGAATAAACTCTAAATCTATTAGCAGGTATCACATACACGTAACCTATAAATACAAATAAAACGTTAAGACGAATAATAATGGTACGAATAGGCTTCAAATCTATTAGCATGCATAATTTGTATATGGTATATATATTAATATCTTATTAATATTTATATATTATATATGCATAACACTTATATTATTTATTCAATTATTTCTTTAAATTCATAAGTTTAAGCAAGGCAACAATTTTTTTTTTCCTTTTAAGTACAGGTTGGTCAATAATTGATTTGAAGAAGTGACGACTTGATGACGACTTATAACAGAATAGCTGAGGCAGTAACGCTAGCAAGAAATTTCAATATATGGTTCGATAAGTTTATTATTTAAGGTATTAAAATTGGAAAAAAATAAATCTGACAATATCCAAAAAGACAAAAAGGAAAAGGAAAGGCCACAGTTAAAAGGACCAGCTCGTGCAAGTGTGAAGGGTTGCACCTTATCTTTATTGGGGTCTTCACCTTAAAAAGCTGAATCACCAACCCAATAATACAGATGATCCGTCCAATCATTTTCTTTACTAGAAGAAACAATATTCATTCTCCTCCTCTTTTTATGGATATTTTGTTGATAGCTAATTAAACCACCTTCCTCTTCAATTGATAATAACCAATCATAAGGTTAACAGCTCTCGTCTTAAGACATTTTTTTTTTCCCTCAATTACTAAATATGGCAACTGTTAAAAAGAGAATTGAAAATCGGTACTTATATCATTAAATTATAATAAACTTATAGTCTATTGATTTTAATATAATAATATTTGTTAATTTTGAAACCTTCTTTTAATTATCATGAAATTTCAAAAGTTCCCAAACACATTTTACTTTATTCTGTACTTATTATCAGGTAAATTGTATTCCATCCAAGAAAAGCAGCAAATGAATTGCCGTCTTATTTTGCATAATTCTGAAGTATTAGTACGGATTAGGTTTCAATTTCTCTATATATTTCCTAAAGATTATCCAGCTGTGTAATGATTAACCAATTACAGTCCCAAGAATCCAACAACATTTTTTATTATTAGATCCTTTTTCCTTTTTCATTTTTATTCAAGGTGTGTAAAACTCATCAAACCATTCTTTGAGATGGAACTGTCAACTTCTTGGATGAGATAAGAAACCGAAGAGAGAAACATAAAGCAAACTGAACGAAACAACTCACGAAATTCTGTTGTATTTCGCAATTCCTTATAAATAGGAGAACTTAATCCTAGGAATTCCCGAAACCCAACACTACCGGTCCGATCTCAACCCCATAATAATGTCCATGTCCACGGAAACAAATGCAGCTCCTCATCGTCCTCCAGGGCCTCTAAACAACAAATGGATAGCCACCGTAGCAAGCATATGGATCCAGACCGCCTGCGGTGTATCCTACACCTTCGGCATCTACTCATCCGCCCTCAAAACCTCCCAATCCTACTCCCAGTCCACCCTTGACACCATCTCCGTCTTCAAAGACATCGGTGCTAATGCAGGCGTCTTGGCGGGACTCCTTTATTCAGCCCTCCCGAAACGGGATAATGCAGCGGCGTCGTTTTGGGTACCTGGAGCTTGGGTGGTCCACCTTGTTGGGGCGATTCAATATTTAGTCGGGTATTTCATGATATGGGCCTCCGTCGTTGGGTTGATGGCGAAGCCGCCCGTGGCGCTTATGTGCTTCTATATGTGGATGGCTGCCCATGCACAGACGTTTGTTAATACTGCTAACGTGGTCAACGGTGTCAGGAATTTTGGTGATTATGGCGGGACTATTATTGGGATTAATAAGGTATGTTATATTTATACTTTTTGACCTAGCTAAATTTCAGATAAATGGTTATTATCTACCTTAGTGAGTAGTTTGAGAATTATATAGTAAATTAGCAAAATCGAACTTGGTTTAACTCATTTAAAAAATTATTGAGCTCGAGTAAACCTAAGATTTTGTCGAGCCTAAAAATTATATAGCGAATGCTTGAACTAGCTCACTAAGAAGTTTGAAATTCGGCTAAAATTATTTATATTAAAACCTAAATAAGCAAGAACTAACTAGCTTATCTATAAATTGGCTCGTGAGTTTAAATAATGCTATATTATATTTATAATATAATATATAAAATATATATTATATAAATTAAATTAGCTTTTTGTTGGGATTAAATTTGGATTATTTATAAATAGAACTCTAGTCAAACTGAGATCCTAGCAAATCGAATTTGAATAACTCGGGAGCCATTTAGGATTTTACCTTAAGGTGATTCGGAAGGGTATGATACAGTTGAGTCTGTTTCAAATTATTCAATCGGTTGCCAAACAAAATTCTCTTTACCTTGCCAATCGAACTATCCTGGAAGAAAACTTAATCTGATCAGTTTCTGTTAAATATTTTTCTGAACCATATAATACAATCTTTTCCCTAAAATTTGTTTATTTTCTGGGATGTGAAATGATAAACAGGGAGGAAAAAAATTAAGAAAATCAATAAAGAATTTGAAATAAACAAATAATATATATATTTTTAAATTTTGTTATCTAAATAAAATAAACATAAATAGTTGGATTCTTATCAACTATTTATGGGACGCGCAATTCCTATACAACCCAACTCGACTCGTGTGACCATTTTGATCGACACGACTTTATGCAGTCTGCCTTGGTAGCTCTCTTACTTTTGGAAACTCCGTCCTTTGAATACTAGTTGTCCATAATATATCAAATGTCTTCTTTCCATTACTTAAATCTTTTATTATGTTTGTTATAATTATTTTCAAGATTCTGAAAGCCCTCTCTCATTGAGCTATTGCCTATTTCATGGGCTTGAGAGAATAGTTTTACATTTGAAATCTTCTCTTGTAATATTTCCTGCTTTTGAAATGTTGTTATATCATTGTGAACGAACTAATAGATTTTGATTTTTGGTTAAAATTCTTTTAGAGTTTTTTATTTTATTTACTATTTTATCATGTTACTGTTTCTCATTTTGTCAAAACGTTATTATTTTTATCATAATAAATATTTTTATTATTATTATAAATACTGTCTATATCATATTAGCTACCGGATTCTGTACTCTTACTTTCTGATATGTTATTGCCTTGTGTCTGGGAGGAAAGTTAATAAAGACGAACTTTCTAAATTCAAGATCTTTAAAAGATTTTCTTTTTCCATCTTTTTAATTTTCTAAACACCAATATATACGGATTTATGTAAGATGACATGAAGGGCCCTACATAATTCATTCCCCTATTTTATGTTGTTCTACTAAATATAACCTATATATATATATGTGTGTCTGTGTGTGTGTTTTATCATTTTAACTCTTTTTACAATATTATTTCTCATTATTTGATAATTTGGAGCAGGGATACCTTGGTCTGGGTGGAGCCGTACTGATCCAAGTCTATCAGTCGGTATTGAACGACCACCCAAGCGCCTTCATATTGATGCTCGCACTGTTGCCAACATTTGTCACGCTTCTGTGTATGTTCTTCGTACGACCCTATGATGCCACTGGTGGGAACGACAAGAAGCGCTTAAATAGTTTCTCCGTAGCTTCTCTGATCATTGCGGCTTATGTCATGATCTTGATAATCCTTAAAAGTGTCCTGACGTTCCCATTATCGGCACGCATCATCACATTCATCATTCTGTTGCATCTAATTTGCTTGCCTCTTAGGACTGCTGTTCTAGCCATCAGGGAGGACCGTGAGGGCGGCGGTTCGGATCACGAATCCCAGACCGGCGATCAGAAGATATCTACCAGTTCACGTGATTCGCCCGCCTCCCCAACTGAAACAAAGCAGGAGGGTACTAAAGACATCAACGTTATGCAGTCGATGTGTATCATGAGCTTCTGGTTGATGTTCATAGCCATGGTGTGCGGACTTGGCTCTGGACTATCAGCCATCAATAACATCAGACAAATTGGAGAATCCCTGGGCTATACTAGTGTCAGAATCAACACTTTAGTCTCTTTAATGAGCATATGGAATTTTCTTGGCCGCTTTGGAGGGGGATTCCTTTCCGATCTTTTATTCTACAAGAGAGGCTGGTCGAGACCGCTTCTGATGGCATTTGGTCTATTTGTTTTGGCGATCGGTCATGTGATCATAGCAATCGGATTCTCCGGCAACTTGTACATAGGTTCGATTCTCGTAGGTATTTGTTACGGTTCACTGTGGTCACTGATGCCTACAATCACTTCCGATATATTCGGAGTGACTCACATGGCCACCATTTTCAACACCATCGCCATCGGCAGCCCCGTCGGCTCTTACATTCTATCTGTCAGAGTGATTGGTTACATCTATGATAAGAAAGCAAAAGCTAATGGCGGTCACTCCTGCATAGGTACTCACTGCTTTATGTTATCTTTTTTCATCCTGGCATCTGTGGCCTTTTTTGGATGTCTGGTTACCCTGTTGTTGTTCCTCCGAACAAGCAGCTTCTATAAACAACTGCGTGACAGGAGATTAAAACACATCAGTGATCACAAGAAATGATGGTAAAAAGTTGCAAAACCTTTTCCACTGCAAAGATAAGGTACTGGTGCGGTGCATTTTTTGTCGCAAAACATGTGATGTATAAGGATGCACCACGAAATCAAGCTTTCTCATTTCTCTTCATTAAGCGAGAAAACGAGACAGAATCAAGTAGTTTCTCCATATATATATATATATATATATATATATAGATAGATATGTTTTCTTGTTGGTTTGTGGCATTTGTTTTTCTGGTTTCTTCTTCATTTCACTCAGTAATCATTAAATTTTATATGGTTTTATGTTATCCCATTTATAGAATTAGGACAAAACTAGAAAGTCTTGTGAAATCAATATAGCAATTCCTAGCCAGTCCCAACCCACGGAGGGTGGTTGAATCTTGGAACTTTTCTAAACCGTATGAAATCCATGTTCCTTTATTTGCAATTTACCCTCTGAGTATAACTTTGTTACGCTATTGGAAGAGGGTTGATAGCTAGTATTGGAAATAGCTTGTGCGCAGTTGCCATCGATGGCGGTATTTCCCTTCCATTCTGCAATCCAGCTCTAAGTTGCTTTGAGGTCTATTCGATCGAGCAGCTGGAATGGCGGTGGTCATGATGCATATAGCTAGCATATCCTGATAAGTAACAGCAAAGAAAGGAAAGTTATGGAGATGTGATGTCCTGCCAATATTGTAAAAAAGATGGAGTTTGTCGAACTGAAACTGGTATGGGAAGAATCAGAATCTATTTTAGCGCTAGGGTTTATGACTGAAAAGAAAAGGATATGATTGATTTAGTTTTACGATTACTATGCGCCATAAATCATTTGCCGTTAGATCTAATTGATATTACTAACAATTAGAAGTAATAAGGTTATAATTAATTAATTAATTCAATAGGATTGTCGCCACCACTCTGTTATAGAATCGATAAGGCCATAAGATGAGAGACACTATTAAGGGTTTGACAAAATTGATTTCATTGATTGGGTAAACTTGTGTGTAATAATATATAAAAGAAAGCTTTAAAAAATCTATAGTATTAGCATAGCATATCAGTCTTTAACTAAAAAGCCCATAAAATTAACTAATAAAATAAGTAACTAATAATATTTAAGCAATAATAATAATAAATAAGAACTAATATTATCGAAGAAATAACACTAAAACTAAACAACTAATTAATCAATAAATTAAATCCTCTACGCAACATCTCCATATGAATCCATGCATTCCCATGCAAAGGTGATAACAAATTTACGTAGAATCTATGCAATACAGGTAAATCCATGTAGAAGGTGGTGTCTACTAAATAGTTTTCAGGTAAAGTAGGCAAGAATACTAGCTGAAAACTGCAATGTATGTCTATCTCAATAAATTCTAGAGAGTTAGAAAACCGTTTCTCATCAAAATCCCTTGGCACAACGTCCGAATTCTTCATTAAGTTAACTAGCAAGACCTGTGCCACTACTGCAGACAACAATGCGCTCACTATTCGTCAGCAACATTAACAATTGAAAGGCGATAATCAAACTGAAGATATTGTCCGAAAGAAACAGGCAGACGACTTGGAAAAGAAATGGTTTGGAGCGAATAGTCATTTTCAAAGATGATTACGGTCCAATAACGTTAAAAATTGTCACACTCCAAAGTTAGGTTAGGTTGTAACAATTCACCTATATAATAATTTATAATTGAAGCTAACCACTCAACTATTAGAAATAGAACGTCATATACATGGCATCATAAGCCTAACTACTTTAAAGCACATAGTCAATAAAAGCGTAGCAATTATAACTTAAAAATAATTTAGTACTTTATATACAAAAAAATAAATACTAAAATTATATAAGTACAAAGCTATATGGATTTAAATCGAACTCTTACAGATACAAAATAACTTCTTGATAGTCCAATAAAACTACTTCTATGTTTATGTCAAAAGGCCTAGAGCTCCCCTTGAATCCCAATCCATCTTTTGTCCTAATCATCTTCACCTACATAAAGACTTATAGAGAGGGTGAGCAAACCACGGCACAGTAAGAGATAGTGATTAGCACTCTACGTAACAAACATCATGCTAGGTTCTCAATTAATTATTAAGTGCAATGCAATAAATCCAATGACATCTGCATGATGTTATCCAATCCGTCATAAAACTAAAAAAATTATGCCCATTCTATTTTAGATTGAGTAGTTTTATGAGTCAAAGCATGAATGACACCAAACCTAGAAATATGCAATGAAAATACTCTAGCTCTTCCTAAAAATTAATCGAGCTAGTCCCTGACCTTCATCATGGCCTTCTTCTCTACCAATTAGTTCGCAAAGGTGCAAGAAAAGTACTTCTTTTTCCTTCTCAAACAGTTGGTATTTGGTGTCATAATCCTAAATGCGATCCCCCAAGGGGTTGAGATGCATGTCTAATTTAGAAGTTTAGCTCAACCGCCATTATTCCATTGAAGTTAGTAATAAAAAAATTCAGCAAACACTTAGCAAAACAATAAAGTATTCTAACTACAAAACACACTAGCATGGTTGTTTCCTAAGCACATACATGACATACGCACGTTCAAAAACTACTTATAAGTACAACTAAATCCAATGGCTTACAATCCTTTAGTAACCTACTTACCTTGTAGTTTACATCTTGAACGTTGATATCCTTTTGAAGTTTTTCTTTTGTATCAAACTCCTATATGATATGTAAGCCTCACAATCAAGTGTTCGGGATTCTAATTGTAAAATTTAGGATGATCGAGTAAATTATCCGATTCAACCTAAATTTTATGACGAAGTTAAGAATATTAGTAAAAGTGGTCTCGTGAGTTTGGACTTAGAAAAATAAATAATTAAATAATTAATTATTATAACATTGAATTATATGTAAATTACCAGTTATTTATTAGAAATAAGTAAAATAAGTTCCGATAACTAACGAATTGATAGAAATAAATTATATGTATACTAAAAATTATAAAACAACTTAAATAATATTTAAAAATATTTATTTGTGCCATATATGTATTTATATATAGGTAAAATATACGAAATTACTTAAAGTACTTGAAATATACTAAAATAATACTAAATAATTAAGGAAAATTAGAAAAAAAATGGAAAAATCAAGAAAAATATGAAAAGGCATGAAATTATCTAGAACATAGGTTTGGAAAGCTAGAAATGGAAGATGAAAATTCAACAAATAGGATTAGGTCGTTTAGAAAGTAAAAAAGTAAGAGATAAGAGATGCTTAGTAAAGAAAAATTGAAAGTAAAATCCCAAACCTAACTATAAATTTAAAAAACTAATTCCAAAACCTCATTTTGTCGGTTTAACATTAGAAAAAAAAATTAAGGAGAGGAGAGAAGAGAGAAAAAACCAATTTTAGCAAAATTAAACAAAATGTTATATATTTAGGGTTTATAAAGGGAACTTACATCCAATGACTACCTGGAGAGGAATGGCCACCACCAATAGATAGTGGACCTCACATCTGGAGTTGTAGACAATGATGGAGTTACCGCTAGTGGCTAAAAGCTTATCGATTAGTGAGTTCCGATTTCCTTTTCAAGTTTGTTTAATTTAGTAAAAATATCAAATATGCATAGAAAATTATGAAATTTGGTTTTTCTGAGTATTTTTGCATGTAGAATTAGAATATCAAACCATTTTTTTTTTAAACTAGAAGTTTTTATATAGGTTCCTTAAGAACAGGCCTAATTCTAATGAATTTTGTATGAATTTTCAAAAATAGTAAAAAATGTTATTTTGAGCTAATTTTTTGTGTACATATTCCATATATGATATATTTAATTTACATAAAAATATTTTTTGATAAAGTACACATTTAGTATTTATTAAAATTATTTTGTTAAATTTTCCCTATTTTTCATATGAAAGAAATAATAAGTTTTTAATCAAATTCCTTAATTAATTTGATTTGTAATGACTTCTAAAGCTTAGTTATGATTTTGGGAATATTCGGTTTAAATCTTATAATTTTATTTAGTCATTTACTTAATTTAAGCTAATTTTTAGCAAAATCGGACATAAAATCGGTATATCAGAGAATAATATATATATAACTATCTTAGTACTTTCATGATCATAATATAACAACCATAATTTATTGATTATAATATATTTTTCGTAGCTTTATTGGAGTTTGAGGCATTAGTTGTATGTATTATGCATACTATGTACTAAATATGTAGGTAAATGGTATATTTTAAGTAAATTTTGTAATTTAGGGTTAATTAGATATAATTTTTGATTTAGGATATAATTAGACATTTGATATGCTATTGGAGGATGAAGGATGATATATATAGTGTTAAATAGGTGATTTAGGAGTAAATTATGTAATAATAAATAATATGTAAATATAGTACATTTATGAATAAAAAATATTATGCCAAAAGTGATAATATTATAATAATATTAATATAAAATAAATNATATTTAATTTAAATAAAAATAATTTTGATAAAATATACATTTAGTGTTTATTAAAATTATTTTATTGAATCTATCATGTTTTTAATAGGAAAGAAATAATAGATTTTTAATTAAATTCCTTAATGAATATAATTTTTAATGACTTCTACAGCTTAGTTATGATTTTTGGAATATTCACTTTGAATCCTATAATTTTATTTGATTATTTACTCGATTTAAACTAATTTTTAGCATAATTGGACCTAAAATCGGTATATCAAAAAATAATATATATTAAACTATCTTAGTGCTTTTTGTGATCATAATATAACAATCATAATTTATTGAGTATAATATATTTTCCGTAGCTTTATTGGAGTTCAAGGCATTAGTTGTATGTATTATGCATAGTATCTACTTAATATGTAGGTAAATAGTATATTTTAAGTTAATTTTGTAATTTAGGGTTAATTAAATATAATGCCTGATTTAGGATATGATTAGACATTTGATATATTATTGGAGAATAAAAAATGATATATACAGTGTTAGAAGTATTAAATAGGTAATTTAAGAGTAAATCATATAATAATGCATAATATGTAAATATGGGACATGTATGAGTAGAAAATATTATGCCAAAAGTGATAATATTATAATGATATTAATATAAAATAAATCTAAAATTAAATATAAATTTATATAATTATATAAAAAATATAAATTTTTCTCATATTAAAAATAAATTCAGTAGCTAAATTAGAATTATGGTGCACTAAATGGACTAAAGTTTAGTTAAAGACTAAATACGATATTTAGAATACTCAAGAATCTTAAGATTACATATAACACTTGTAGTTAGAATTAAATTAGAACCTAAATCGGAAATCGGATTCACAAAACAAAATTAGAATCTAGCTTAAATTAAGAATAGGTTTAAAAGACAAAACCCGAATGATTAGGTATAATAAAACCCTATATTGAAGATAATAATAAGAATTTCAAAATAAAACATATTTATGGTAGTTATGTCGAAACTAAAACAACATTTGTATTATAGGAATTATCGGCGATGGTTTATGCGAGTCATACCTTAAGTAAACAAGTGCGGAGTCTAGGTAAGTTTGGATTGATACATTACTATATTTTGGAGTACTAATTTATAGTATTCGGAGGCTTGAGATTATACTTGAATATGATTATTAGATAGTTGACTGTGTACATGCTTATATGTGCTTGTTCCTAAGTTTGATGATGATGTGATTCTGATTTACTACTCTGCTTTGTATTTATATGATTTGTTTGAAATGATTAAATACTTTAAATTGGATTTAATTAAATATATGACTTGAAATTTTAAATCGGATCTACATAGTAACCCATTAGGGGAAATATTAGGGTTCTCTAGCTAAATACCAACTTCTTTGAAAGAGATAGTGCTGGATAGCATAATTGATTCTTTTTCATTCTTAGTCAAATTAAGTAAAAGGTGAAATCAATGGTTCGAAAATAATCGTAGAAGGAGCAATATCTCCATTGCATAAGCCTAGGTTTGATCATGAGTTATTATATTAATAGAAACTCTTCAATCTGGATTAAAGCAGGTGTAATTTCTTTAATCTCACGATGAGTTGGACAACATCATGCAATAGTATTTTCTTATATATGCATTACATCTAACTAATTTGGTTGAAAAACCTTGTTATGTTTAAGCTATAATTTTAAGCCTTCGTCTCAATTTATTGAGCTGTTGGTTGTTCACATCCCTATAGACGTTGTTGCAAATGTTAATCAAGAAGCGGCCATATAACTACTCTAAAGTTAGCAACTGTTAGATATAAGCTTCGTAATGATCTAATTAGGGTTCGGATAGTAGAATTTAGGGTGATCGACCAATTACTCGATCCAGCCTAAACTTTACAATGAAGTTAGGATTACTAGTAAAAGTAATCCCATAAGTTTGAATTTAAGAAAATAAATAATAAAATGATTAATTAATATAATATTGAATTTTATGAAAATTGTCCGTTATTTCTTAGAAAGATTTAGAACAAATTCCGATAACGAATGAATCAATAGAAATAAATTATATGCATACTAAAAATTATGAAATGATATAAATAATATTTAGGAATATTTATTTATACAATATATGAATTTACATTTAGGTAGAAATACACAAAATTACTTAAAATACGTGAAATATGTCAAAATAAAGTTAATTAATTAAATAAAATTCATAATTGATTAAGGAAAAATTAGGAAAAATGAGGAATGATCTAGATTTGAGGTATGGCAACTTGGAAATGGAATAAAAAAAATCAACCAATTAAAATTCAATAAATAAAAAGTAGATATAGGATAAGATAAAGCCAATGTCAACTCAAATTAATGTACAAAAAATTCCTTAGAGCTCTATAAATACCCAAACTTGGATAAAAGCTCATTTAGTTTGTTTGGAGAGAAGGAAAATTGAGAGAACTAAAAAAATAGAGGATTAGGGTTTTTTTTTTCATAAATTAGAAAAAATCTATACAAGTAGGGTTTTAGAAGGAAACCCATACACGACGACCACTTAGAAATGAACGGCCACCATCAAACCACCTTACCTTTGTCGCTGAAGACTGCCAACACGCTTATAGCCACCATTGATGGCTGGAAGCTGATTAGTCGGGTAAGTCAAATTCTAACCTAATTTTGTTTAATTTTGTAAAAATATTAAATATATTTAGAAAATTATAAAATTTGATACTCTAAGGTTTTTAAGTATGTAGATTTACGAAAAAAATTTATTTTGATGAATTTATATCTAGGAATATGCTATCCTTAAGAAATATCACAAACCCGAGCTTTATTTGGCATAAAAATAAATGACCTTAAGAGTATAGTTTTGAGCTTAAAATTTTTGTGTAGGCTAGTTAAAGCATTTAAAATAGTGCTATGAATCCCTTTTTCAAAAATGAATTTTTGAAATTTTTAGATAATTTTTAGGCCTTAAAATGATGCATAAAATAGTAATTTTGAGTTAATTAGATAATTAAATAGATAATTACTAACTTAATGCATAATTATATGTTTTAGGATATTGAAATTTGATAGAATATGCTATTTGTAGCATTTAGAGTGTTAGATGTAATTATTAGGGTATTATGTAGTAAATATGTAATAAGTAAAAATGGTAAATTTTAAGTTAATTTTGTAATTTAGGATAATTAGGTATAAATTTTGATTTGGGATGAATTTAGTATTTAAAGATATTGATTAAAGTTGAGAGATGATATTTGAAGTGATGAGGATATTAGATGTATATATTATGTACATAATAGGTAATAATACATATTATGTGAAATAGGAAATATGATAAATAGAAAATATTAGAATAAAAATTGATGATATAATAATAATAAAATTTTATCGTAAATCTCGCAAGAAACTTAAATTAGGGTAATTATATGAAAAATGTAAAATTTTCTCTACATCGAAAGTAAATTTGATAGTTAAACCATGATTATGACATATTACATGAACTAAAACATTAGTTAGGAACTAAAAATGATATTTAGGATATTAAAAAATAATGTAATTAATTTTACATTATAGGTCGGAATGATTTCCTAGTATTTATGTATAAAATCCATAATCGAACATCGAGTTAAAAATCTAATTTAGAAACTAATTAGGAAATTGAATTAGAACCTAGCTGAAAATTAGGAATCGTTGTAAAAGACTTAAAAACCTACATGAATTGGTATATTAAACCCTAAATAAAAGATAACAATAAGCTATAGAATAAAACCAATTTATAGTAATTATGTAGAAAACTGAAACAACATTTGTATTATAGGGATTTTTGGTGATAGCCAATACGAATTGTACCTTGAGTGAGTAAGCGAGAAGTCTAGGTAAGTTGGAATTAATACGTTATTGTATTTTGAAGTACTAATTTTTAGTACTTAGAGGCTCGAAATTGTACTGGATTATTCTTATTAGATAGTTAGTTATATGCATGTACTTGTTCTAAGTTACCGATATGATTATCGATTTATTACTTTAGCTTGTATTTGTGTGATTTATTTGAAATGATCAAATACCTTAAACCGGATTTAATTGAATATTTGACTCATAAATTTAAACTGGACCTGTATAGCAACTCATTAGGAGAACATTAGGATTCTCTGGCCAAATACCGGGCCTTTCGAAACGGATAGTGTTGGATGGTATGATTGGTCTCTTTTTCATCCTTAGTCAACCTAAGTAACAGGTAAGGAGGTCGCAGTAAGGGTAAAGTCAATGATTCAAAAGTAGTTGTAGGAGAAGCGATGTCTTCATTGCACAAGCTTGGATTTGGTCCTAAGTTGTTGTATTAATGAAAACCCTTCAACCCGGATTAGAGCGACTGTAATTTCTCTAATTTTACGATGAGCCGAACAACGTCATGTGATGGCATTTGCTTAAACATGCATTGCATCTAATAATTTGGTTGATAACTTTATTTGTGTTTGTTGTATAGTTTTAAGTCTTCGTCCTAACTTATTGTGCTGTGGTTACTCATATCCCTATAGACGTTGTTGCAGGTACTGGTTAGAAAGCGGCTTATATCTACCCTGAAACTAGCAACTACTAGATCTTGGGAGAATGAGGATAATAACCAAAGGAGCAATTACATTTTTAAGTTTGGATTCTATCTTTAAAGTTTTTAGTATCAATTTACAAACTACTCAAGTAAAGTATATTAGGTTACTAAATCTTATAAATGTATTCAAATTATTTTAATGTAAATATGTATTTTTCTTAAGTTCATAAGTAAATAACATATTTAATTTATAAACAGTTTACTTCACAGCAGGTCAGTCGTAGAAGCCTTATGTAGATTGGGTTTAAGATAGTAGTTTAAGGCCAGCTTCTATCCTAGAATAGTTTGCATGGTAAGACTGTTATGACTCTGCCTCTTTAAAGTGTAATACTAAATCCTAGAGAGTGAAGATATAAAACCGAGGATCAGATATACTCTTAACTTTGGATTCTATCTTTAAAGTTTTTAGTATTAATTTATGTATTACTCAAATAGATTATGATTAGATTACTAAATCTTGTAAATATACTTAGATTGTTTTAATGAAAATATGTATTTTTCATAATTTCATAGGTAAATAACAAGTTTATTTATGAAATATTTACTTCAAAGCGAATTAGTCATAGATGCCTTATGTAAATTAGGTTTAAAATAACGGTTAAAAGGTCAACTTTTATCTTAGAATGATTTATACGATGAGATTGTTATAACTTTACCGCTTCGGGGCATAATATAATGTAACGAAAACTACTTATCATAATTTTATTCTAGTTATCCTAATTAATCTATTTTAACTAAATGATTTATTTCTATCCTATAGTTATAGTACCATAGTCATTCATTACAATTTATAATTTATTGAATTCCATGGTCATCCTATGTTCTGAAATATGTATATATATATATATATATATATTTGTATACTCATGGAAAGGAAATTAAGTATTCATCTCTTTCTATAAAGTTTATGAAAGTACAATTATTTTGATAAAGGCATACAAACCCTTTTATAGGAATGGTTGATGATTTTATAAACTATTATATGATTCGTATATATGGTTATATACATATATAACGCTAACTAATATATTTGTCTATATAGTCCCATCATTCCTATTGCATATATACACTATTAAATGAAAGTGCACAATTCATAATTATAATATGTATTTATACTTCCTATTATAATCCTAGATAACTTTTTCATATTAGTGTAATATATATATATATATATGTGTGTGTGTGTGTGTGTGTGTGTGTGTGTGTGTATGTATGTGTGTGTGTTAATTATTGATATACTTAATCAAGATAGTATGTATAATATATAGTTTCGATGAAATTGAAAGGTGGAACTCATTTGTTAAATTACGTTACGATTCCGAAAACTTATACTGAGATAATATTCTATGAAATATAAAAATACCAACTTTGTAATATATGGTGATTGAAAATTAACAAAATTAATCTAATTTGGGTTGTAAAATCATGATATTTCCAAATATACACCTAGTTTATCACTTTCAAGGTGAATGATTACCTTGTAGATTTCTTGAATTTTATGCCATTACAAGAATTATATTCAAACATTATATGTATCCATGAAAGCCTTCATTTATCATAATATAATATGACAACATATGAAGTTCATTTAATATTCAATTCCACATGTAACTTACCATGATTCTCCTAAATACACATCTTATTTTCCAATCCATTGACCCAACATGATGTATTGGCAATACTTTGGAATATTGCAATTATGTACCTATGGCAATTATGTTTCAACCACATATTAAATCATTTTTTTTTCCTCTTTTAAGGAAAATTTGCATAATAAATAATATTATTCACTACTTAATTACAGGGAAGATTCTATGAACTCAGAAAATATGTCCTCGAGTCAATCAAACCCTATTTATAAAAAAAAAAAAAAACTCACTACCTTGGTAGTCAATATTATGCTTTTACCCTCCAGCAAATACTTAATCGTTTAAAATGTAAGTCCTAAATGTAAGCTATGTAACTGTAGAATCGAATTTAATACGTAAAGTTTAGAGCAATCAATTAAAGAATTTGATCGAGCTTAAATTATAAAATAAAGCTAAAAATATTAATAAAAATGATTCTGTAAGTTTGAATTTAAGAAAATAAGTAATAAAATGATAGAATATAAAATTTTCAAATTTTAAGTATACTATCCATTATTTATCAAAAATGCGTAAAATACATTCCGATAACTAACGAATTACTAGAAATAAATTATATGCACACTAAAAATCATAGAATAACATAAATAATATTTAGAAATATTTACTTATACTCCATATGTATTTCTACTTAGGTAAAAATACACAAAATTACCTAAAATGATTGAAAATTACTAGAAAATTGCTAAATAATTAAAGAAAATTATAGGGAAATCAAGGAAAAATAAAAAAAAAATATAAAAAAGTAGGGAATGATCCAAATGTGGGTCGTAACAGCTAGGGGAAGGAAGGAAAAAATTGGGCCAATTAAATTCATCTACTTATAAAGACAAATTAGAAGAAAATAAAGCAATGTCTAGCCTTATTAATGCATCAAAAATTTACAAGAGCTTTATAAATAGCCAAATCTTACCAGAAGCACTGAAATTGAAAGAGAATTAAGGTTTTATAAAAAATTGCAAAAATTTTGCATAATAGGAGCAATTAGATCGAACCTACAAATTACCATCATTTGGAATTGAACCACTACCACCATTACGCTCTAAATCGGCTGTCTGGATTGGTTGACACACATTGGACCGCTGTTGGTGGCTAGAATCCCAAAAGTCTAGTGAGTATCAAATTCAGCCCGATTTTGTATAAATTATTAATTTTATCCATAAATTTATGAATTTTATTATTCTGATGTTTTATTATATGTAGATTTAGGGAAAATATTGATTAGGGTTAATTACATTTGTAAATATAGCGTGCTGAAGAAATCATACAAAATTGAACATGTTTCAAATTAAAAATAAATAGGTTTAGGAGTATAGTTTTGAGCTTAATTTTTTTTTTTCTGTAGACTACTTAAATGATATAGAATAGTGCTATGAAACCATTTTTTTAAAATTAATTTTTGAAAATTTTAAGTATTTTTTAATCCTTAAAATAATGAATAAAATGAGTAATTTTAGACTAATTGGATAATTAAATAACTAATTACTGATTTAGTATGTAATTAGATATTTAGAGATATTAATCTCTTATGTGGTAACATAATCATAGCCCTTGGAGTATTAAATGTAATTATTATAGGAATTATGTAGTAAATATATGTAATTATAAGAATATGTGAAGTTGGGATTATAATAAATATAAAATATTAAGTTAAAATGGATAATATAGTAATTATATTAATACATATTAAATCTGGTACAAAACTTAAATTTAGGTAATTATATGAAAATGTAAAATTTTCTTACATCGAAAATAAATTCGATATACTAATAAGGATTTAAGTGTATCAAGTAGAATATAATATTGACTTAGGACCAAAAGTGATAATTAGAATACTCGAGCCTAATGTGATTAATTTCACTTTAGTATTCGGATCACCATTTTAGGATTTATGTATAATATTCATAATTGGAACTGATGTAAAACCTAAAACAAAACTAGATTCGGAACTCAAACCCTAAACTAACCTAAGATTAATTAATAATAACTAATATGTATATAGGAAGAATTGAGTTAAATCATAACCTAGAATATATATATATATATATATATATCATCAAGTTATAAATACTAAAGAATGTATTTATATTATAGGACGTATGGAAACTAGTCGAGCTGCAACTAGTTAAGTAAGTAACCAAGGATTCCAAGTAACTTGGGCTTAATACTTCGTTATATTTTGAAGTACTATTTTAGAGTACTCGAAGACTTAGGATTGTATTTAATTGTGTTTATAAGTAGTTACATACGCATGTGCTTGAGTATTTGGTTTCGTACTAAATCATATGATGTGTTTGGTGATTGATATGTATGGACTGGTGTGAAATTATTTGATCACCTTAAACCGTACCTAATTATAACCAACCTAAGTACCCTAATTTGACATGCATTGCAACCCTTTAGGGGATTATTAGGATTCTCCAACCAAATACCGATACCTTCGAAAAAGAT
The DNA here is from genome assembly GCA_024138015.1 of Lumnitzera littorea. Taxonomy (NCBI): domain Eukaryota; kingdom Viridiplantae; phylum Streptophyta; class Magnoliopsida; order Myrtales; family Combretaceae; genus Lumnitzera; species Lumnitzera littorea. The sequence continues at coordinate 121,225,905 of JAMXBB010000002.1, forward strand.
AGCATTGGATAGTATAATAGTCTTTTCCTCATCCTTAGTCGAACTAAGTAACAAGAGAAGAGGTCGCGGTAAGGATAAGGGCATTGGTTTAAATGTTAATCTTGGGGGAGGGGGAGCAATGTCTCCATTACACAAACCTAGATTTGGATTAGAGTAGATGAAATTACTCTGATTTCACAACGGATCGAACCACGTTGTGTAATGATACTTGTTTGTTGTATTGTATATAATTAATTGTCTGATAACCTTGTTTATGCTTGTTATACTTTCATAAGTCTCCAACTTAACTTACTGAGCTGTGGTTGCTCATACCTATATAGATTCTTTCACAGGTTTGGACTTCTGACTAATATGTCGTATTACAACTATCCTAAGGTCAGTTCTCTTTTGAAGCTATGGGGAGTGAGGATCCAATGGCTATATGATCGAGTCTATTTAATATCTTGATAGTACTTTAGGTATATGAACTGAGGTGTCAAATGTAAGTTAGTAACTGCTATAGTATGTGTAATTTCCTAGGATTTTGAGATGATATTGTAATTATATATATATATATGAATGATAGTTTGAACTCTTATGTAAATTTTAGATTAAACTTTAATTGAACTGTTTAATTCAAAGTGAGAAGTCGTAAACACCTTATGTAGATTATATCTATGATAGGCATTGTAAAGTCAGTTACTGTTATAGCTTGATTTACACAACAGGACTGTTGCGACTCTGCAACTTTGGGGCGTAGCAGTTCTCAGTTGGTATCAAAGCTTAGTTTTAGCAAACTTGCTTTGAAATGTCATAACTTAAAAGAAATAGATATTATAAGAACATTGAGAGTAGGTAGTATTAAGTGGGCGATAAAAGATTATATTAAGCATATTCAAATAGAAGTAAGTGTAATGTTTAGTGAAGTGAATGTTACTTAATTCTAACTGTAATTACAGAGTTGAAGGGGAGAGTTAATACTTAGTTAGATACAGTTTAGATGGATTAAAGAGGAGTCCCCTATTGACTATAGGGTTAAGTTGTAGCGGTTACTTCTAGAGTTAGCTAACCAAGATATATTTAAGACAGTTGATGAGATTATTGATAAATTTCATGATGAGATGTGTTATAGCTGGAAGGATCAATGGGCATGGATAGAGTTGATTTTAGGGCCTCATTATGATAGATATACTGCTATAGCAACTTTTGAGCAGTGATGGTTAGAGAAAGGGGGGACTATATCCTTGATGATGCTGTTGAGATATTTTCTTGCTAGGTTAGAGAAGGGGAGACCTTAGCCAGCCAATATCACTCATATCCCTATTGATATTCCATACATTCCTAGATAGTATCTACCAAGAATTATCGATTAGTTTTCTCGGTTTCCAAAACCCATTGGAGCAGGCATAGAGATACCTTTAGATCGTAACCCTGAACCTAATCCTGAGCCTAAGATGCAAGAAACACCACTAGAAAACCTACCTCTTGTAGAACCCCAAGAAGCAGCCCATTCAGATATGCAAAGTAATGATCGTGAGGGTCAGGATAATGTTGAGGAGGATCTTAAGAAAGAAGATCCCAAAGAAAAGGAACTTGAAGAGGAACAAGAGATAGAGAATGAGAACGAACCTGATGTAGACATTCATGCTTTGGTTATGCAAGTAATAGCAGACACTGGGATAGTTGGAGTAGGGAATGGAAATGTGGTTAAGTCGGATGATGATGAGTTATAGAAAGTAATTGTGATTCCTGAGATTCTAGAGATAATACCTATAAGTTCTGAATCAGATGATGAGGATGAACATCACTTAGAAGGAGGTCATATGGATCATGATTCCTTTGATGAGGTAGTTACCACAGCCTTTTTAAAGCAAGATTAGCTTAAGTTAGGTGACTAACTTTGCTTAGTTAGATCTTTAGGTATGATCCAGTAGCAATTTTGGTGAAAACTGATGTATTTTAGATCTTTTGATGTATTTTGACTTTTGATGCATCTTTTTTATTTTTGATGTATTTTATAGCTTTCGCATCAAGTTAGATGTATTTTATAGCTTCCGCATCAAGTTAGATGTATGTTGTAAAAGATTCTGATATAATCTTTTGTATTATATAGTTGTAAAGATCGAGTTTGTACTAGATTATGTAAATAACAATGTAATCGAGTTATAAATTTTATGAATGTATTCCCAAGTTTATCGAGTTATACCTTTTTTATTCTAAAGTTGCAATCGATTACAATGTCGTAAAGGCTGAATCAAGTTAATAGTAGAAGTTGAATCTATTATGTACTTTAATTAAAATGATATTGTTATTGCTATTGTATATAAGCACATATTGCAAGAATTTACTAATTTCTAAAAAGTTGATAAAACTAAGAAATGGGATAATTTATAAATAGATATGTATGTAGGGTTATAAGTTATAAAACATTAAGTTACTATGGCTAATGAAGGAATTGAAGAAAATCAAAACCTTCCACTACAAGCACCATCACCCCCTAAGAGAACAAAATAGACAAGATTTACCCTTACCACCTCTATAAAAGAATATACCTATTGGATAAATACTTGCCAGCATGCATATGATTATGAGGCAGTAAGGAATATTGATCTAACATCTTATGATTGGCGGTAATACAGGAAACAAGAGACTCTAAGAGGCTAAATAGAGGATGGAGCGACCATAAGAGGTAAATAAACTTCCTAAGTTCATAAAACCCAATTATTATTTTAAGGGAGAAATGGGTAAGCTAGCAGTGGCAAGCTACTGGCTAGCTCATATTGAGTTTTGAGGCTTTTAAAGTTCCTGAATCTCAAAACTTATCTTATGGCACTTTCATGCTTAAGTTAGTTGCTAGAGTATGGTGAGACTTAAAAGCAAGACAATTGAGGAATAATATTACTTGGCAAAGGTTAAAAGAGGAATTCAAGAAAGAGTATTTTCCCCATAATATTCACAATGGGATGTGTGAGATTTGTTTAAGTTAAAGAAGGGAGGTATGAGTGCAACTCAGTATGAAACTGAGTTTAATAAATTGTTGCACTATGCACTTGATTCGTACTGAGATAATATTGAATTAAAGAAGGATCTGTTTCTTACTGGATTTGACTCCATAATGTGTTGCAAGTTGTTAGATTATGGTTTTACCACTTATAATGAAGTGTTAGATAAGGCGAGACAACTGGATAGAAGAGATCATATTCTGGTGCCACTAGCAGTTTTGGATAAAAGAGAAGGAAACCAACAACTTTAGCTAGTAGCTTAACATAGACAGTGCCCAATTTGAGTTTTTATGACAAGGATGGTGATATCAAATGTTGGAACTACAACGTAAATCATTTTCCAAGAAACTATGCTCCGCTGAAAGGATAATGCTTTATATGTGGAGATCAAAACCATATGCTATGAGCATGCCCTAGAATGAAACTTGTGAAGTATAATAAATGTGGTAGAAAGGGACATTTCTCCAAGTATTATCCTTAATTTGGATAAGAAACTAAGAGGATGGAAGGTTTTGATAACACAACCACACCTGCTCGAGTTTTTGCCTTAGAGGATATGGGAGTTGAGGAGGATGAGGATTTTGCAGATTGGATGGACGAGTACTAATATGACAATGCTAAAGAGATTATGGGAATCGAAGAAGAAAACGATGAAGGACTTGTGATAGGTACGTACTCAGACTATTTATTTTGATGATACTTTAAGTATGAATTAAATTGAGGAGTTTGCATTTTAAGATTTATGAATACAAGTTTAGTTAGTAATCATAGTATTAGTATATTCCAAGGAATGTGCTAATAAATGGACAACCTGTTTTAGTATTATTTGATACTAGTGCATCTTATTCCTTTGCGAGTCAAAAATTTATAAATGAATAGGAGATTAGCGTGGTTAAGATTAACACAACTTATAAAGTTATAACTTCTATTAAGGAGAAGGCAACGACTCAAGAAGTGGTAGTTGATGGTAGAATTAAGATTCAAGGGAAGAAATACCCTAGAAGTCTTATAGTATTATCTTTACAGGGTTATGATGTAATAGTGGGAATAGATTGGTTGTCTAAGGATAAAGTGATTGTGGAATGTAAAAGTAAAACTATTACTCTTAACGATGGAGAATTGGTATTTTAAGGAAAGGCTGGTGAAAGCAAATTGAATTTAGCTGTGATAGGGATATGCGATGAACTATATGAGACAAAGATAGAAGAGAGTGATTGGAGATTTTATTAGGTGTTTGTTATGGAAGTAAAGAAAGAGGCACTCGAGGTAGTGGACATACCGGTAGTGTGTGAGTTTTCAAATGTATTTCCGGAGGATTTACTAGGTTTAGCTCCACATCTAGAGATGGATTTCACTATAGAGTTAGTTCTTGGAACTGAGCTTACTTCTAAAGCTCCATATCGGATGTCACCTATGGAACTTCAAGAACTAAAGAAGTAACTTTAAGAGCTATTAGATAACAGAGTTATTCATCCAATTGTTTCACCATAAGGAGCATCGATATTGTTTGTGAAGAAGAAAGATGGTACCATGAGATTGTGCATAGATTATTGGGAGTTAAATAAGGTTATCATTAATAATAGGTATCCGTTACCCCGCATTAATGATTTGTTTGATCAACTGCAAGGTGTAACTATGTTTTCTAAAATTGACTTGAAATCAGGATATCATTAATTACGAGTTAAGCCGAAGGATGTGCATAAGACTGTGTTTAGCACACAATATGATCATTATGAATTTTTAGTGATGCCATTTGGTTTAACAAATGCCTTGGTTGTGTTCATGGACTTAATGAATCGCATATATTAGCCATATTTGGATAAGTTTGTTGTAGTGTTTATTGATACTATTTTGATCTATTCAAAAACCAAAGAGGAGCATGCAGAGCATTTACAATTGGTGTTATAGAAGTTGAGAGAGAATAAATTGTTTGCTAAGTTAAGTAAGTGTGATTTTTGGTTGGATAAAATTTCTTTTCTGGGTCACATTGTATCTGGTGAAGGAATCTTTATAGACCCTGATAAGGTGAAAGTAGTAATGGATTAGAAGCAACTAACTGTTGTTACAGAGATGAGGAGTTTTCTAGGTATGGCCGGATACTAACGACAATTCATAGAGGATTTTTCCAAAATTGCTGAGCTATTAACTCAATTGACTAAAAAATATGTAAAATTTGAATGGAGTGAAGATTGTTAATTGAGTTTTCAAGAGTTGAAGAAATGACTGGTTACAGTACTAGTATTAATATTACCTAATCTAGATAAGCCTTATAGCGTGTATAATGATGCTTCTCGAAATAGATTGGGTTGTGTACTGATGTAAGATAGAAAGTATAAACCCTACAACCAATCACTCAAGATTTCGATTGGTTGAAAGATCCGATCGAACCTAAATTATAAAGTAAAGCTAGAAATATTAGTAAAAGTGACTCAGTAAACTTGAATTTAAGAAAATAAGTAATAAAATAAGAGATTATAAAATTTTTAAATTTTAAGTATAATAATTGTTAATTATTGAAAAGGCGAAAAGTATAATCTAATAACTAATAAATTACTAGAGATAGATTATATGTATACTAAAAATCATAGAATGACCTAAATAATAATTAGGAATGTTCACATGTATCCCATATATATTTACGTGTAAATAAAAATACGCAAAATTGCTTAAATTGGATAAAAACTTATTAAATAATTAAAGAAAATTCATAATTAATTAAGGAAAAATAAAGAAAATAAAAAAAATAAGGAATGATCCAGATTTAGGTCATGGCAGCTGGGGAAAATAAGAAAAAAATTAGCCAATTAAATTGGAACAACACAAAAGGTAAATTGGAAGAAGATAAGGTAGTTGTTTAATTAAATTAATGCACAATAATTTCCCTAAAGCTCTAAAAATAGCAAGAAAATTTCAAAAACTCATTGGTTAGTTTGGAGAGTAAGAAAAATAAAGAGAGGCGAAATTGAGAGTAAATTAGGGTTAAAAAAAAAAAAGAAAGAAAACTGTGCAATTAGGGCCTTAGAAGGTAACCAACACCAGACGAGCACCTGGGAGTGAATGGCCACTACCACCACACGATGGTGGTAGCGCCTAGATTGGCCGACAAGACTACAGTGCTCAACGGTGGCCGGAGTCACCCAAACCGGTGAGTTCGATTTCCAGCCCAATTTGATGTAATTTTATAAATATAGTAAATATTCTTAGAAAATTATGAATTTTATTATTCTGGAATATTTTAGTATGTAATTTTTAGGAAAAATATTATTTTGATGAAAATACGTCCCATGAGCTTGTATGTATAGTTTTGAGCTTAAAATTTTTTAGTAGACTACTTAGATGATATAAAATAGTACTATGAAGCATGTTTTCAAAAATTAATTTTCAAAATTTTTAGATAATTTTTAGGCCTTAAAATGAGATATAAAATGAGTAATTTAGAATTAATTACATAATCAAATGGTTAATTACTGATTTAATGAATAATTATATGTTTTAGGATGTTGAAATCTGATGAAGTATGATACTTGTAGCATTTAAGGTGTTAGATATAATTATTAGGCTAATTATGTGATAAATAAGTAATAGGGAAAAATAGTACATTTTAAGTTAATTTGGTAATTTAGGGTAATTAGGTGTAAAATCTTATTTAGGATGAATTTATACATTTTGAAATAATAATTGATGTTGGGAAATGGTAATTAGAGTGTTAGAAATATTAGATATATATTTTATACACAATAGGTGATAATACATAATATGTAATTATTGGAAATATAATAAATAGAAGATATTAGAATAAAAATTGATATTATATAAATAATACGAATATATAATAAATCTGGTAGAAATCTTGAATCTATGTAATTATATGAAAAATGTAAAAAATTTCTCATATTAGGAGTAAATTCAGTACACTTTTAAGGATTTAAGTGTACCGGATATAATAAAATACTAACTATGGGTAATTATGGTATTTAGGATATCTAGAAGTAAGGTGATTAATTTCACATTATAAGTTAAAACAAGTTTCTAGAGTTTGGGTATAAAATAGTACTTAAAAATCGAACTAGAACCTAATTTAGAAATCGATACAGAAATTGAAGCTGAACCTGAACCTAAACCTAACCCCAAATCTAGAATAATTGTAAAAGATTTGAGAACCTAGATAACTGGATATATTAAACCCTAAACAAAACATAACAATAAGTGTTATAGGATAAAACCAACTTATAATAGCTATATGAAAAATTGAAACCACGTTTGTATTATAGGGATGATTGGTGATGGCCTGAGCGAGTTGGACCTTCAGTGAGTGAGCGAAGAATCCAGGTAAGTTGGGATCAATACGTTATTGTATTTTGGAGGCTTGAGATTATACCTAGTTGTGCTTGTTAGATAGTTGGTTATATACATATGCTTGATTATGAGTGATACTTTAATTCTATTTGTTATTCTGGCTTGTATTGTATGATTTGTATGAAATGATTAATCACCCTTAACTAGACCTAATCAAATATACGACCTGTAATCATAATTGGACCTGTATGGCAACCCATTAAGGAGAAACCTAGGATTCTCCGACCAAATACCGACCCCTTCGAAAGGGATAGTGCAGGATTGCATAATGGTCCCTTTTTCATCCTTAGTCAAACTAAGTAACAGGAGAGGAGATTGTGACGAGGGTGAAGTCAATAGTTCGAAGGTAGTCGCGGGAGGAGTGGTATCTCCATTGCACAAGCTTGGGTTTGTGTAAGCCCCAAAGCTAAGCCAATTTACCGTAGGATTGAATTTAGAACCCAAAGTTTAGGGCGATTGATTAAAAGATCCGATCAAACCCAAATTATAAACTATTGAGAGAAATATTAGTAAAAATGACCCCGTAAACTTAAATTTAAGAAAATAAGTAGTAAAATAGGAGATTATAAAATTTTCAAATTTTAAGCATAATAATTGCTAATTATTGGAAAGGCGAAAAATGTAATTTAATAACTAATAAATTATTAGAAATAGATTATATGTATACTAAAAATTTTAGAATGACCAAAATAATAATTAGGAATGTTCACTTGTACCCCACATGTATTTATGTGTAGATAAAAATACGCAAAATTACCTAAATTGGCCAAAAACTAAGCAAATAATTAAAGAAAATTATAAAATAATTGTGGAAAAATCAGAAAAAAATCAGAAGGGTGTGGAATGATGCAAGGTTGGTCGTGGCAAGTCAGAATCTGAAAAAGAAAAATCAACCAATTAAATTAGAACAACATAAAAGCAAAAAATTTAGGGATAAAGCACTTGTCTTGTCCAAATTAATGTACAATAAATCACCTAAAACCCTATAAATAGCAGGAAAAATCCAGGAACTCATTTGGACAGTTAGAAATCAGAGAAAATTAGGGAAAGATAAAAATTCGGTTTAAAAAAAATTAGAAAAAACTATGCAGTTAGGGCTTTTAAAGGGAACCCCCACCAGATGAGCAGCTGGAAGTGTACGGCCACCACCACCACACGGTGGTGGCAACGCTTAGGCTGACCGACAAGGCCACGGCAGCCCGCGGTGGCCGGAGCCACCCAAACCGGTGAGTCCAATTTCCAACCCGATTCTTGTGTAATTTTGTAAAAATAGTAAATATTATTAGAAAATTATGAATTTTGTTATTCTGAGATATTTTTGTATTTAGTTTGTAGGAAAAATATTATTTTGATGAAAAAATACCCCGTAGTATATGGTCCTTAAGAAATCGTGCAAAACCGAGCACATTTCGGTTTAGAAATAAATGATCTTAGGAGTGTAGTTTTGCGCCCAAAATTTTTGTGTAGATTACTTAGATGATATAGAACAGTGCTATGAAGCCCGTTTTCAAAAATTAATTTTCAAAATTTTTAGATAATTTTTAGGCCCTAAAATGAGGCATAAAATGGGTAATTTAAGGTTAATTAAGTAATTAAATTATTAATTACTAACTTAGTGAATAAGTAGATGTTTTAGGATGTGGAAATCTGATAGAGTATGATACTTGTAGCATTTAGGGTGTTAAATGTAATTATTAGGTTAATTATGTAGTAAATGAGTAATAGGAAAAATAATTAATTTTGTAAATTAGGGAAATTTGGAGTAAAATCTGATTTAGGATGGATTTAGACATTTTGAAATAATAATTGATGTTTAGGGATGGTAATTAAAGTGATAGAAATATTAGAAGTGCAACATGTACATAATAGGCAATAACGCATAATATGTAATATTTGGAATTATACTAAATAGAAAATATTAGAATAAAAATTGATATTATGAGAATAATAAAAATGTACAATAAATCTGATAGGAAACTTGAATTTATGTAATTATATGAAAAATGTAAAAATTTCTCACATTAGGAGTAAATTCGGTACATAAATAAAGATTTAAGTGTACCGGATGAAATAAAATGCTAACTAGGGAGTGATCGTATTTAAGCTATCTGGAAATAATGTGGTTAGTTTCACATTATGAGTTGAAATAAATTTCTAGGGTCCGGGTACAAAACAGTACCTAGAAATCGAACTAGAATCTAATTTAGAAATCGATGTGGAATCTGAACCTAAACCCAAACCTAGAATACTTATGAAAGACTTAAGACCTAGATAATTAGGTATATTAAACCCTAAACAACACATAACAATAAGCGTTATAGGATAAAACAAACTTATAATAGTTATATGAAAAGCTGAAATCACGTTTGTGTTATAGGGATGATCGGCGATGGCCTGAGCAAATCGGACCTCGAGTAAGTGAGCGAGGAGTCGAGGTAAGTTAGGATTAATACAATGCTGTATTTTAGAGGCTTAAGATTATGCTTGGTTGTGCTTGTTAGATAGTTGAATGTGTGTATGTGCTTGATTATGGGTGATGCTATGATTCTGTTTGTTATTCTGGTATATATTGTATGATTTGTATGTAATGATTGATCACCCTAAACTGGACTTAATATAATATACGACTAGTAATCATAATTGGACATGTATAGCAACCCGTTAGGGGAACTTAGGACTCTCCGGCCAAATACCGACCCCTTCGGAAGGGATAGTGCAGGATTGCAAAATGGTCCCTTCTTCATCCTCAGTTGAACTAAGTGACAGGAGAGGAAGTCCCGGCGAGGGTGAAGACAGTGGTTCGAAGGTAGTCACGGGAGGAGCAAGGTCTCCATTACACAAGCCTGGGTTTGGTCGTGAGCTGTTGCATTAACGGCAACTCCTCAACCCGGATTAGAGCGGGCGCAATTTCTCTAATCTCACAACGAGCCGGACAACGTCGTGCGATGACATTTGCTTGCAGATGCATTGCACCTAATAAGTGATTGAAAACCTTGTTGTGTGTATGGTATAGTTTTAAGTCCTCCGTCCTAACTTACTGAGCTGTGGTTGCTCACATCCCTATAGACGTCGTGTAGGTGCTGGCTAAGAAGCGGCAAACAATTACTATGAAGCTAGCAACTGCTGGATCCTGGGGAGTGAGGAAAAACGTTGGAGAATCAACACATATTTTATTACTTTTCATTTCTGATTAATGTAATAACTGAATTATAGTAATTATATATAACTTTTCTCACTTTCTTAGATAAATGATTTATTTAAATTACAAACTGTTTACTTCAAAGCGGGTTAGTCGTAGACGCCTTATGTAGATCAGGTCTAAGATAGCGGTTGTAAGGCCAACTTCTATCTTAGGATGGTTTACATGGCGAGGCTATTATGACTCTGCTGCTTCGGGGCGTAACAGTTTGGTCATAAGCTGTTGCATTAACAGCAACTCCTCAACTCGGATTGGAGCGGGTGCAATTTCTTTAATCTCACGACGGACCGGACAACATCGTGCGATGACATTTGCTTGACCATGCATTACACCTAATAAGTTGGTTGATAACCTTGTTATGTTTATGGTATAATTTTAAGTCCTCCATCCTAACTTACTAAGCTGTGGTTGCTCACATCTCTATAGACGTCATGCAGGTGCTGGCTAAGAAGCGGCTTACAACTACTCTGAAACTAGTAACTATTAGATCCTGGGGAGTGAGGAAAAACATTTGAAGAACAAATATATATTTTTAAGGTTTAAGCTTTTATTTTAGAATTTTTCTTTTATGAATAATGTAATAATTAGGAAATATATTACAGTGAAACATTGTAATCGTTAATTGTAATAACTGAAATATAGTGTATATATATATTTTCTCACTTTCTTAGGTAAACGATTTATTTAAATTACAAACTGTTTACTTTAAAGCGAGTTAGTCGTGGACGTCTTGTGTAGATCAGGTCTAGGATAACTATTGTAAGGCTAACTTCTATCTTAGAATGGTTTACATGGCGGGGCTGTTACGACTCTGCTGCTTCGGGATGTGACAAAAAGGTTATATATACATTGAGACAATTAAGGCCACATGAGAGAAATTATCCAACCCATGATTTGGAATTAACAGTGGTGGTGTTTACTTTAAAGATTTGGAGATATTATTTATATGGACAATAGTGTGAGATATACACTAATCATAAGAGTTTGAAGTATTTCTTTACTCAGAAGGAGTTAAACTTAAGATAGAGGCAATGGTTAGAGTTGATTAAGGATTATGATTTAAATATAAATTATCACCTTGGAAAAGCCAATTTGGTGGCAGATGCTTTGAGTTAAAAGAATTATGAACAGGTTACATTACTGTTAACTTCTCAACATGAATTGGTGCGTGAATTTGAAAGATTAAGAATTAGGTTTGACTAGTGTAAACTTAATAGTTAGGTAATGAATCTTGAACTGCAACCTACTTTATTGGAGAGAATAAAGCAGAAGCAAGAGAAAGATAAGGATCTGATGGAGATAAAAGAGAAATTAAGTAAAGGGAATGATTCTGACTTCAAAGTGGATGGAAGAGGTGTATTGAAGTTTAGAGGAAGAATATGTGTGCCACAAGATCCCGACATAAGGAAGGAAATTATGGATAAAGCACACATTACAGGTTATACTATGCACTCGAGAGGAAATAAGATGTATCAAGATTTGAAAGTCATGTTTTAGTGGAATAGAATGAAAAGAGATGTGGCATAGTATGTAGCAGAATGCATTATGTGTCAATAAGTTAAAGTAGAACATTAGAGACTAGGTGGACCATTACAACCTTTAGAAGTGTTATGATGGAAGTGAGATCACATTACTATAGATTTTATAGTAGCACTACCAAGAACTCAAGCTTGTTATGATTCAATCTGGGTCGTTATAGATAGATTAATAAAGAGTGTACACTTCTTACTGTATCGACCAGGCAATTCAATGGAAAAGCTAGCTAAGTTGTATATCTAAGAGATTGTACGATTACATGGTGTGCCAAAGAGAATCATTTCTGATCGGGATAGTTGATTTATATCCAAATTCTAGGAGAGTTTACATAGAGCTTTAATTACAAAGTTACAATTTGATACAACTTATCACCCGCAAGCAGATGGATAATCTAAATGAACGATTCAAACCCTAGAAGATATGTTGTGGGCTTGTGTGTTGGATTTTAGAGGTGATTAGTATAGATATCTATCATTGATAGAGTTTGCTTACGATAATAGTTATCATGTGACTATATAGATGACACCTTATGAAGCACTATATAAGAGGTAATGTAGATCGATACTGTCTTGGGATCATGAAGAGTATGCAATGATTGGACTTGACATGATTAATCAAATAAGTGAGAAAATTAAGATTGTTTGGTAATGAATAAAGGAGGCTTAGGACTGTTATAAGAGTTGGACAAATTTGAAAAGAAAGCCATTGGAGTTTGAAGTTGGTGATCATGTTTATGTTATGATAAGCCCATTCAAAGGACTTAGAAGGTTTAGTTGGAAGGGGAAGTTGAGCCCACGATATATTGGTCTGTTTGAAGTACTGGAGAAGGTCAGTGATGTATCCTACAAAGTAGCACTACCTCTAAGCTTGTTAGGATACCATGATGTATTCCATGTTTTTATGTTAAGGAAATTTATTAAGAACCCAAATGCAATCGTGGAAATAGAGCTAGTGGAGTTAATGATGAATTTTCAAGTGGTGAAGCAGCTCATAAAAATACTAGATAATTGGGTTCAGAAGTTAATGAATCGAGATATGAAGTACGTGAAGATCCAGACTTAGAGATTACTTAGGAGCCAAAGGTAGTAATGATGAAGTAATATCCATGGCTTTTCTAACTTCCATGTTAATAAAAGTATGTGATTAATGCTTTTGGTTATTTAAGTGCAATCTAGATGTACAGAAGTTTTGAGGACAAAACTTTTTCGAAGGAGGGTGGAAATGTAAGCCCTAAATGTAGACTCTGTAATTATAAGATCGGATTTAGTACGTAAAGTTTAGAGCGATCCACTAAAGGATCCGATTGAATTTAAATTATAAAATAAAGCTAAAAATATTAGTAAAAATAATCTCGTAAATTTGAATTTAAGAAAATAAGTAATAAAGTGATGGAATATAAAATTTTCAAATTTTACGTATATTACTCATTATTAATTAGTCATTATTAATTAGAAATACATAAAATGCATTCCTATAACTAATAAATCGTTAAAGATAAATTATATACATACTAAAAATCATAGAATAACATAAATAATATTTAAGAGTATTTACTTATACTCCATATGTATTTATACATAGGTAAAAATACACAAAATTACCTAAAATGCTTGAAAATTACTAGAAAATTGCTAAATAATTAAAGAAAATTATAAAGAAATCAAGGAAAAAATAGAAAAAAATCAGAGAAGTGGCGAATGATCCAGATGTGGGTCGTGGTAGCTGGGAGAAGGAAGAAAAAAATTAAGCCAATTAAATTCATCTACTTAAAAAGGCAAATTAGAAGAAGATAAAGCAAATGTCTAGTCTAATTAATGCATCAAAAATTCATAAGAGCTCTATAAATAGCCAAATCTCACCAGAAGCTAATTTGGTTAGTTTGCAACCTTAGAAAATTAAAGAGCACCAAAATTGAGAGAAAATTAGGGTTTTATAAAAAAATTGCAAAAATTCTGTGCAATAAGAACAATTAAACCGAACCTACGAACGACCACCACTTGGAACCGACCCACCACTACTATCACATTCCAAACTGACCGTTTGGACTGGCCAACACATGTTGGATCCCTCCTTATCTTACCTTGGATTAGTATGATGGCATTAGTAATCCTGATTATCCCCCCCTCTATTTTCGTACCCTTATAAACCTCTATGGTCATGGGGATACAATCATATGTAAGACCTTCCCAAGCACCTTGAGGAAGGTAACTCGAATGTGGTTCAACCACCTACTTGAGAATTCTATCTCCTCTTTCAATGAGCTCGCTTGTCGATTTAGCTTCCATTTTAGGGCTAACAAGCCTTTATCCAAAAACAGCTTGTCTTTGTACCTCATCAGGTAAAAGGAAAGGGAAACCCTTCATGAATATGTAGCCTAGTTCATTAAAACTGTGCTATTTATGTCACCCAGTTTGACATCAAACCTTCCAAGGATTTCTTTTGGTTGGTCTTAAAAAGTAAACCTAAGACCCTGTCTAAATTCTCGAACAAGACCTAAAAATACATAGATTAAGAGGACAACATTCGCATTAAGCGCGAGGCCAACCTAGAGAGGTCAAGTAACAAGAAGGATAAGGAGAAGGACCGCCTCGATAGAAAGACATTGAGTCGAGTTGATAGGGGAGGGATCCAACAATAAGAAGCATCCACTATAACAACCCAACCCCACCTCACCCCCACCTCGACCCCCCTTCTTCTCCCTCTCCCTAATATACATTGACTACACCCCTATAAATTAACCCTTAGCTTAAGTCTATATAGAGGTTTGGGAAAGAGCCCCTTAAGATGAAGGGGAACCTCAATCATTGAAACTTCGACAAATATTGTCAGTTTCACAATGACTATGGCCACATAACAGACGAATATTTTTAGTTAAAGAATGCTATGGAATATACCATCTAAAGAGCTAACTTCGGAGATTACTTGGCTAAGCCCAATAATGATGATCGAGATAGGGCACCTAGAGGCGGTGGACTAATAATGCCCAAGAAGAAGGGAATAATGGTCGTCGCAACAACTAAACCCCCGACAACATCATTAACATTATTATTAGAAGGCCACACCTTATGAATAAGCCAAGCTGTAGCAGCTTGGCTAATGCCCCATCCAAGCCGATGGCAGTTAAGGAGAAGAGGCAGAGGCCCAATACCTCTATCTCCTTCTTTGACAAGGATTTTGGGGGGGGTGGGGGGGGGGGTGGTTGATACCTCCCCATTAGGATACCTTAGTGATTGGTGCCAAGATCATGGATCTTAAGGTCTTAAGGATTATAGTGGACATTGGTAGCTCCACTGATATTCTCTTCAAACATACCTACAACAAAATGAGGAAAAAGCCACTCGTAAAGATGAAGCCTTATCACCATGACTTGATTGGCTTCAATGGGGGAACTATTCGACCTAAGGACATCATCACCTTAGATATGGAGCTCGACGACGAAGATAACATCGCTCAACATCTAGTAGAATTTTTTGTGGTAGATTGTTTATCCCCCTATAATGCCTTGTTGGGACCACCAAGCCTTATTAGCTTCGGAGTTATCACATTACCCTTGCATTTGAAGGTCGAATTCCCAACCCTTACCGACATCTTTGCCTTAGAAGCGGGTCCACAAGAGAAGCCGGCTAAGAGAGGCGAGCTGGGTAAGAAGACATAAGAGATGTAGATTATCACCAGTCCTAACCAGATCACTAAGGTTAGGGTTGAGATGCCTTTCGAAGTGAAGGAGACCATTGTTGAGCTCTTGTGGCCCAGCTCAGATCGGTTTGCTTGGTGGCATTAGATATGCCTAGTTTTTCAATTGACTTGGCAGCCTATAGCCTCCACATTAATGAGAATGTTTGGCCTGTCAAATAGAAAAAGAGGTACTTTGCTCTAGAATGGCAAATTGCCATTGGAGAAGAAGTATAGAAGCTATTGAAGGTAGGCTTCGTACGAGAGGAGAAGTATCCAGCCTGGTTAGCTAATGTCGTGCTAGTTAGAAAAAAAAAATGAGAAGTGATAAATTTGCGTTGATTATATTGACTTAAACAAAGCTTGCCTAAAAGAGTACTTCCTTTTCCCAAGGATAGATCAATTGGTTGACTCTACATCGGGATATGCTCTATTAAGCTTCATGGATGCTTTTTTGGGTTACAATCAAATTAGGATGAAGTCGAAAGATGAAGTCCATACCTCCTTCATCATAAATTTTGGCACCTATTGCTACATCGTTATACCCTTTAGCCTTAAAAACACTGACGTAACATATTAGAGAATGGTGATCACCTTATTTAAGACTTACCTAGGGCGAGACATGGAGGAATATGTAGATGATATGATTATCAAGAGAAAATAGGCCAGCAACTATATCAATGACTTACAGGAAGCCTTCGATAAGATAGGGAAGTATGACATAAAGTTAAACCCCCAAAAGTGCTTGTTTGGTGTCAGTTCTAGTAAGTTCTTAGGCTTTATGGTCATGTAACGTGAGACTTAGGCCAATCTACTAAAAATAAAGACCATCAAGGACATAAAGCCCCCTACCTTAGTTAAGGAAGTCCAAAAGCTCACCAAAATAGTGGTTGCGTTAAGCAAGTTCTTCTCGAAAAGCATCTCACTTAGCATAGATAGATGCGTAGAGTTCTTCAAGATTGTTAAGAATCCTAAGGATTTTGAATGGACTCCTCAATGTGAAGCAACTTTCAAAGAGCTACAAGACTTTTTGGAGCACCCACTAGTCCTCTTAAAGCCTATGCTAGGCAAAGACCTCTACTTATACCTAGCAGTCAGCAATAAAGCACTCTTGTCCATGCTGGTTAAGATGGACGGAAGAGAGCATAAGCCTATGTATTACGTCAATCATATCCTTCAAAGGCTTAAGGTTAGGTATTGTAAGGTAGAAAAATTTGCCTTAGCGGTTGTTATCTTTACATCTCAACTTCACCCTTACTTCTTGGTACACCAGATTGTTATGTTGACAAACCAACCGCTTTGTATGTTTTTGTAAAAGCTTAGCGCATTTGGTTGGATGGTCAAGTATGTGTTAGAGCTGAGCACGTATGGTATTCAGTATTAGCCATGAATGGCCTACAAAGCAAAAGTGTTGGCCGATTTCATTGTGAAATATATAGGAAAGGAGGAAGCACTACCTGAAATGACAAACCAGTATAAACTCTCCATATTGATGGATCTTCTACCTTTAGAGGAGGAGGTGCGAGTTTGGTGCTTACTGGGCTACATAAAACTACAATTTGTTATGCCCTCAAATTCAGATTTGATACAAGTAATAATGAATCCAAATATGAGGCATTGATCGCTAGTCTCAAGTTAGCTAAGGAGATCGATACTATATACCTTAAAGTATTCTCAATGACATGTTGGTGACAAAGTGTTTTCAAAGATTAACTTATGAAGTGGCTATTATGAAATTTGCATGGGACCTAGAGACGAATAGAAGACTGCATTTAAGACAAGGCATGGTATCTACGAATGGTTTGCTATGCCATTTAGACTTACCAATGTGCCAAGCACTTTCATGAGACTTATGAACCGTGTAATGTGCCCATTCGTCAGAAGATATATGGTTGTATACTTTGATAATAGCCTAGTATATAGTACAGACCTAACTGATCACTTGAAACATCTCTAAGCTATTTTTGACATATTTCAAGCTGAGAAATTGTTCAGAAATTTGAAGAAATGTACATTCTATTGACGTGAAGTTGTCTTTCTAAGATATATGGTGTCTGGAGAAGGAATCCGAGCTGATGAAGAGAAGATCTAAGCTATCTTAGAGTGGCCTACACCTAAGAATGTAATTGAAGTAAGAGGTTTTCATGGTCTTACTTCTTTTTATAAAAGATTCATCAAGAATTTCAGTACCATTGCAGCTCCCTTGATTGAGCTGACAAAGAAGAGTAATGGATTCCAGTAGACAGATCGAATTGAGAAGAGTTTTAAGGAGATTAAGAAGAACCTTACCATTGTACCTATTTTAGCTCTACCTCGATTTTGATAAGTCATTTGAGCTAGAATGTAATGCATCAAGCATTGGCATTAGCATTGGAGTAGTGCTAATGCAAGAGTGACAACCTATCGCTTACCACAGTGAGAAGCCTAGTAGTGTTGCCCTAAATTATTTTGTGTACGAGAAGGAGCTATATTTTCTTTTCTGAGCCCTTATAGCATGGTAGCATTACTTACTTCCTCGAAAGTTTATCGTTTACATGGACCATGAGTCCTTGAAGCATTTGGAAAGTCAGAGCAAACTTTTGAAGAGATAAGCTAAATGGTTAGAGTTTATGGAAGGATTCTTAGACATGGTTAAGCATAAGAAGGGTAGTGCTAATGTAGTCACTAACACTTTGTCATCTTGGCATGTCTTACTGACCACCCTAGAAACAAAGTTGTTGGGATTTTCCCTTATTGCCAAGTAGTATGCTCAAGACCTGCACTTTGGTCCCATGCTAAAGAAATGTTGAGATGGAGTTGCTATTAAAGGATACTACTTGAAGGACGGATATCTGTTTAAGGAGAGGAGACTGTGTATACCTAACCATTCCCCGTACAAGCTACTAGTTAGAGAAGCTCATAATGAAAGATTATCAAGGCATTTTAGTGAGACCAAAACTATCAATCTGTTGAAAGAAAATTTTTACTAGCTTAACGTGGTCAAGGATGTTCATAAAGTCGTTGGTACTTGTAAAGTGTGTAATTAGGCAAAGGGAAGAAAAGAGTCACACGGAGTTTACCCATGCCGACCTCACTTTGGGCTAACCTCAATATGGACTTTATCTTGGGGTTACCTAAGATATCAAGAGGGAAGGACTCGATCCTTGTAGTTGTGGATCAATTCGACAAAATGGCATACTTCATTCTGTGCCATTGAATTAAGAATACTTTATATATTACTTATTTGATTTCATAAGAAATCATGCGCCTACATAGAGTTCTAAAGACCATTGTATTATATTGAGATACTAAATTTCTAAGCTACTTTTGGAAGACCTTATGGAAGAGACTCGAGACCAAACTTATGTTCAGTTAAAGTAGTCATCTTCGGATTGATGGCAAAACCGAAGTGGTGAACAAAATGCTTAGCACTTTGCTTCGAGTTATAGTTAGGAAGAATTTAAAGGAGTAGGATTTATGCTTACCTATTGTAAAGTTCACTTACAACCAAATTACCCATAATACGACCACAAAGACTCAATTTGAGGTAGTCTATAGTCTTAAACCAATCATCCCACTAGACATGATCGGCGCCCATGTAACTCTTAAAGAAAGTTAATCTGGAGTTGACCGAACTCATAGACTACATAAATTGCACCAGCAAGTGACTAAGAAGATCGCCAAATTCAATGAACGGTAATATGAGATTAGTAGTTGAGGCCATCAAGCTATTTTCTTCAACTTAAGAGACTTAGTTTGAATTCACCTCAACTGAGAAAGATTTCCTTACCTTAAGAAGAGCAAGTTATCACTAAGGGTTGATGGTCCATTCAAGATCTTGAAGAAAACCAATCGCAATGCCTATCAAATCAAGCTACCTAAGGACTATGGTGTCTCTTCCACATTTAACGTATCCGACTTGATTCCCCACCATCTAGATGAAGTAAGCTTGATTAGTGAAGAGCCTGTAGATTTGATGCTAAATCTTTCCAACCCCTAGGAAGATGATAGGAATCAACCCCTCGAACCCATTACCCGAAGTCGAGCTAGAGGATTGCATAGACTCATCCGACAAATAATAGCTCGAGAGCTATTCAAGGACAAGGATTCAATCACTAACTTGGGCCTACTTTCTCTTACCTAACTTGAGTATCGAGCTCTAACTGTGATTAAGATGGTTCTCGAACTAACGAGCACCCAATTCCCTTTAGAGTGGAGTTGTTTAGATATTCGACTTGAGGAGGCCTTAAACAATACATAGTATTTAAGCTCAGACCTGACCAAATTAGGTCAACTAAGACTACCACCTTCTTTCCAACCCCTTTCGAATTGACTCTAGTAAGTACCAAGCTGCTAAATAACCTACACCTACAGTAGTTGTCAAGCTTCTAATCACTAGTGCTAGCTTGACACGTGTTTTCTAGCGTAACGTTTAAGAAGGATTCTTTCTTTTTTCGTATAATACTATTTGTCATTTTTACCCCTTTTAGTATGTTTATGGAATCTTTGTATCTTATCCCTTTTTTTCTTTTTTCTTATTTATTGTAACGCTAGTTGAGGTCATAGAAATATTTCAGTTACCTTATACGTGAACATCAATACTTCATTATTGAATATATAATTTTATCCTTTGAGAGCATCTAGCCGTGTCATCTCTTTCCATAACTCTTATATATTATCTTTAGTAAGGAGTTGTAGTGAGTGACCCTAATCTTCACTTATATGTCATATCAAGTAGAGTTTAGTTGAGTTGGATCAATTTGTACGTCATATCTAGTTGGTAGCTACTTAGGTTTTGCTAAAACCCTTTTGTTTCCCTTGTTCTGGTTCATTATAATGCAACCTCCAAGTGTACAACCCTAAAGACGCATCATTATTCATAGGGGGAGTACCATTCTTAGTTGCTTTGGAGTCTAAAGTTACTAAGTTACAATCTGACGCATTAGAAGGCATCTTACCTGAGTTTACTCCAAAAGTTGGTTGACATCTTAATATAAAGACAGAAAAGAAGAAAGTATGAGGCTTAGTTAATGAAGAAGGAAGAAAGTTTAGAAAGTTTTACAGTAAGAAAGCAAAATATGAGAGTTATGAAAGTGTTCTTCTTATTGAGTCGAAGGGTATTTATCGACTCGAGGCTTCATAAAGTGCACCGACGGTTATGGGGATTTGTATGAGTGCAATCCCCCTAATGCGTTAAGATTCAGATATGTAGTGATGGTTTTGATCGGACGACTGTAGTTAAATGACAATACAACTACAACTATATGCATGCCTGCATAAGACATGATAGCTATCATGTCGCATTAAATGTGTTCTAGATACACGGGTGAAACATAGGGATTTGAAAAGTTTAACTTCCTCAGGAAGCTCGATCGAGGTCCCTTTGGTTTCCTTACTCTCCACAGCACCTCTTTTGCAAGACAACTCGAAGAGCGCTTACATTTAACTCAAACAGGTTAGTTTGGCTTGGCTTCGCCTGTATAACCTCAAACCTTACCAGTATTGTTGCATACCATCTCTATTAAACCACCTCTTCTGTTTGGTACCCTCTCTTACTTAAGGAGGCTGATCCTTACAGTCTCCAACTTGACATTTGAGTGTCTAGATCGGCCTAAGGTGTGGTCAACTTGGCTCACCTTACGGGGTACCTTCGTAACATGGAACCTTATTGTTATGCTCCGAAAAGGTGAAGTCGTAACAGTTCCGTCATGTGAACTATCCTAAAATAGAAACTATCTTTACAGCTACTATCTTAGACCTAGTTCACACAAGGCACACTCGACTCTACCTCTTTGAAGCATCCAATTCGATACTTGTTTGATATAACCTTGTAGAGTACTCCTATGAAATAATTTATAATAATAAACTTATCATTTAACCTTATAAAAAAAGTAGTAGTAAATCCTACAGGTACTTGTCATTTCATATACAGACCAAAATATTAAAAACTATTAAGCCCTTTGAGGAGTCTTGTGTAGTTTTCCTTAAAAGATAAAAAGTTAATACTAAAGGCAATAACCAACCATTTCTTATTATATCTCGCTCTCCGTCCTAACTTACTAGGGTTTTGGTGTTAGGTAGGCACTTATAAGCTATTTGGAACCTACAAAACAAACTATAAGAGAATGAACGACAACTTGCCCAGAAAGTGGTGGTAGAGACAAAAGTATACATTCAGCACATCACATCACAATCGGGGTTTTCAATTAAGTTGGTTAGATGCAATGTATGTATAAGTAAATGTTATCGTACGACATTATCCAGTCCGTCGTAAGATCAGAGAAATTTCACTTGCTTTAATGTAGGTTGAGGAGAAACCAAACCGGGGCTTGTGTAATGGAGAACACCCTCCTCCCATGATTACCTTCGAACCACGGCCCTCAATCTTGCCGCGACCTTCTCTCTTGTCACTTAGTTTAACTAAAGGTGGGGAAAGGACCACTTCAGCTATCATCATCGAAGGCAATCCGTGTTTGGCTTAAGAATCCTAGTCGTTACCCCTAGTGAGTTGCGATGCATATCAAATTAGATATTAGGCCAAGTTTAAGTTAGTTTATCCTTTTAGGGTAATCAACCAAGATCAAATAATTCAATAATAATATTCATAGAACAATCATATCATGGAGCTCAACTCTCATCATAGTAAATCGAAACCCAACCATAAGCATTGCATACGCTCAAACAGCTAACTATATTCACAAGCCAATAAATACCAAAATCTCCAGATATTCTGAAATAATATCCTTAAATGCGGTAAAGTATTAATCTTACTTACTTATCTTGGCGCTCATTTCGGAAAACTCGTGTTGTCAACGGTCCGGTCATTGGGAGGCCCTACATATACAAAACTTAAATTCAATTTTCATAATGGTTATAAAAATATTAGGGTCTTATTTAAAGCAGCTATATATATATGTATATATATAAAGTATATTATCATTTTTTTATTATATAATAATATATAGTTTCATTATATCGATTGAGTTAAGTTATTAAGTATTAATAATATACATAATTATACCATTACGTGTAATATATCATTCCGATTGTATCAAAATGTACTTTTAGTCATTTAAATCACATTTCAATTATGGTAGAGTTATAATAGTACGTCAATTAGTAATATTGTAGAGATATATGTTATATTACCTAGGTTTATCTGATTTTAGTAAAAATAGTGTCGTTGGGCTCGTACAAACTTAACGACACGTATTACAAGTCTTAATTTCTAGAGATAACTTTTAATGGGTAATTCGAGTTCTTAACACAGTTATACGTATCTAATCAAATATTATCATACTATACGTAATTTATGTTATTAAACCGTATTTTACCTAATTTGTCGATATAACTCATAATATAGGTATTATCTAACCCTAATACCTCTATAACGTATCCCGGTTATTAAAATATCATTAAATATATTAAAAATATAATTTTTATCCAATCTGACCAGTACATAAATAGATAGTTTTTATTCACCTATTTATCATATTTTAACCTATTATCACTAAAATTGAGTATTGGTTTATTATTTAAGCTATTTTACTACGTAAATTCATAATAAATAGCTCGGGTTACCAAATAATTCCCCAAAAATTTCTATAGACTCTTAAAAATATGTAGAATTCAACTAGTACTTGGTTTCTAGTTTTCAATCTATCGCTTATATATTCATATTTACAATTTTACCCTTGAATTATCTTAAAGCCCGAAATTATCTATATATCATAAGTATCTTACACAAAAATTTGGAGCTAGAAACTACATCATTTAGTGTATTTATTTTAAATTTCAAATTTTGGATGAATAATACATTTGTTAAGAAAGTACATTAAATATTCCTAATTTTGTTAAAATAAATTTATGAAATGAAAGTAAATCTAAAATCACCTAGAAATTAATTTTTCCATATTTTTCCTAATTAATTTAATAATTTTTCAAAAATAAAGAAAAATAGGGCAGAGGTTTGGAACCTGAGTTCATCGGAGCTCCGGCCACCGTTGGCTGAAAAGAGGTTGTCGGCTGGCCGGCCGGCCTAGTTAGTGGTGGCTTTGCTAGGTGGCGGTGAGGCTCTACATTAGGTCATCGAATGATTAGGGAACTAGCTAAACTCAATCTTTGCTTTGTTTTTTCCTATTTTTTGTCAAAATTTCCTATTTTTTTTTCGAATTTTTCTTAGGTTTTCTTGGTTGGCAAAATAATAAATTTGAGTCCTAAGATCTTATTTATTGTAGTTTAGGTTGGTTGGATTTTTTTCTTAATTATAAAGTAATTTATTTTAATATTTTTCTTGAAAAACAAAAAGTATGAGGTAGCAAATTGTGAATGATTCACTTTTGAGTCATCATTTGCAGCTGTTGTTGAAGTGCCACGTGAATTCCAGCTGTTCCCACATCGTTTGGATAAGTTTTGGTTAAATTTTATTGTAATTTTAGTAATATTTGAATAATTTAAGTATATTTAATTATTATATTAATACACGTGTATATATACACTATATATATAACACACGTAATGAGTAATTATATGCATATAACCATGTTTCTAACATGTCTTTTATTTTAAAGATATTTTCCTTATTATTATGTAGAATTATATAGTTTTAGGTTAATTTACGAGTATATTTATTATATGTACCGAGTATACTCATAAAAATACGTGTATACTCATATAGTATATTATGTTATATTATTTTCTTCTATTACCTAATTAACTTATTTTTAAGTCCCCATCGCATTTCGAGCTCGGTTTTAAGGGTTTTGATCATTTTTTACATTATATTGAGTAATCATACTTTTAAGGGCAAAATCAGGATTTTGGGTAATTATTTTCAAAATCCAACTTCACCAAATTACTTCAACTAACTTTTTTATTTTAGTCGTAAAGTTTGGATTCAATTGAATAATTTTTTCCGAAAGCCCTAAATTTAGATACGATTGTCTTAAACTCAACTTTAGGGTCTCATATGAAGCAAATTCTCTTTATCTTGATTATATTCTTGATATTTTATTATATTTTTTACTTCCACGTATACGAGGATTCCTCAATTAGGATTATCGTGTTTCTTGTAAGCTTTTAGCTTACTTGATTTATTTTCTTAAATATCCTAGATCAATTATCGATCCTAATAATACAAAGACAGGGTTTTGTCGTAATACTCAGATGTTCATGTCTGAATTGTTGATTTATGGGTTATTACACCTATCATACTACGTTGGCCTCTTCTTTAAGGAAGTCATCATAATTGCCTCCTCTCCAAATCACTAAGCTGTTGTGAGCACTCTAGGCCCAGTTCGCCCTTATGCCTAAGAAACCCCTCTATCCTTTCTCCTTGTTATTTCAGCGAGAAGGAAGTGTTGATAGGATATTTTGGACTTGGGCTCTTCAAGCCTATATTAACTTGTATAGGCTCATGACCCAGCTCGACTTACTAATGTTTGGCTCCATTGTCCTCCTATACGACCTTAGCCTAAGCCTACTAGAGAGTCTGCCTAGTCACAATGGCCTGCAATGGTTAGAAGACAAAAGATAAGGCTTGGAGACCAGGTCAACAACCATAACCCAATAAATTCGGGCTACATTGGACAAGTACACTCTTATTACTCATGATATGCAGACGTACCAAAATGCCATAGTTAGTCCCTTAACTTTCGACAACCCTTTTTTAATTTCACTCAATTTCAATATTTCTCTTAATCCAAATAATAGAATTAAGTTTTTTTTTAAGTTTTTTTTTGTTATTTCTTTTAAAAATAGAATATTTTTGCTAGTCTATTTTTTTCTTTCTTGTGAGACATTTCAAAATTTTTTTTTTTTAAATTATATAACTAGAAAAGACTCTCTTTTTTTTTGCCATTTTATAATTTTTTTAATTCTTTTAAAATAAGTTCAAAAAATTAACGTCGTTACATTTCAATGGCAAACTATTTAGACTCTTTGTGTACTTAAGCCACATATGAGTATCCTTACTCTCATTACTCGTATCAATTACTAATTTAAGTATCAAAGTGATCATACTAAAAAGTATCTTAGCGCCTTTCACTATATTTTGTCTTGCAAACTTTTCCTTAAGCGCAAAGCCCAATCTTTCAGACTCTACTAGCGGAATCTTATAAACAACAGATGGGCTACCTAAGCATGAGTATAAAAACATGTGGATAGCATGTAGACTTTTCTTTATGTGAAATTAAAATAAAAATATTATTTGAAGAGGTTTTAATTTAGTGAAATATTTAATAAATTAATTTATTTGTTTGATTAGTTTCGTTTTTTTTTTTCAAAATCACCATTAATTCAAATTTTTAATAAATTTATTTACTTTTTTTCCATTAATTCTCATTCTTCCTTAGTTCTTAATTCTTTCTTCACTTGATCTTTTATTAATAAAATTTCATATTATATATTATATAGAGTGCATATATATGTACTTACTATTGATAGTATATAGTGCATAAAGTATATATTCATATTTATTTAGTGTATTATATAAACACATACATATTTATCTATAGTATATAGTACATATATATATATATATATATATA
>JAMXBB010000002.1:121261791-121293074 GCA_024138015.1 Lumnitzera littorea
AAAAAAAAAAAATTATGTGATATATTTTAATAAGTGGTGGGTAATACATTAATGATATTTAAACACATGTTAATAATAACGAATCCATACTTTTATGATTTAAGATTTTATTAGTATCTCTCACATCTCATCAAGACATGGTAAACTAATACAAATGGATCCCATGTCTTAAATAAATCAAATATGCTGGTCAATGGCACATCCATTAGAAAAATTGCAAGTAAAACTATTTTTATACTAGAAGTGATCAATTAAACCAGTTGTATAATTTGTTCACATATGCTATGCTTTGTTGGATAAGTTAGATGGATATTAAAAGTCATAAAATAAGTTTTGAGTAGTAATCTTTTAAAATCTACTTCTTCTAGGTATAAGATACATTTATTTATTTCAATATATTTTGTATTATTTAATAAATTCTATAGGTGAGTATATGGTTCCTTAAAACTTATACCTTATATACCTTAAAGAATAGTTTCTAGTATGTTAAAGGATATGAAGACATTATATTTGTATCATACCTAGAAGAAGTAGATTTTAAAAGATTACTACTCAAAACTTATTTTATGACTTTTAATATCCATCTAACTTATCCAACAAAGCATAGCATATGTGAACAAATTATACAACTGGTTTAATTGATCACTTCTAGTATAAAAATAGTTTTACTTGCAATTTTTCTAATGGATGTGCCATTGACCAGCATATTTGATTTATTTAAGACATGGGATCCATTTGTATTAGTTTACCATGTCTTGATGAGATGTGAGAGATACTAATAAAATCTTAAATCATAAAAGTATGGATTCGTTATTATTAACATGTGTTTAAATATCATTAATGTATTACCCACCACTTATTAAAATATATCACATAATTTTTTTTTTTTTTGTTTAAGGTTTTAATGTCATGTTTGGTATATAAGAATTGATTGGAATGAAATCACGATTTCGGATTTCATTCTTTTTACTCATGTTTAGAAGTGTAATTAGATGGTAAAATTGTCGATTCTATCTTTAAGGGGAGGTTTGATCCACATTTGAGAGGGTAGAATCGTAATTCTATTCCACAATCATTAATTGAATTGCTTTAAAATTACTTATTTAAGCTTTAAATAAATTATTATATACGATAATTAATGTTATGTTTGCTATATGAGAATAATTCGAAATGAAATGGAATCGGGAAGGGAATGACTAATCTATTCCTATGTTTGGAAACATCAATGAAATTATCAATTCTAGTCCATAACTATGTTTAGTTTTATTGTATTTAGAATGGAATATAATGGAATGAATATATGATAGTATTTGATAAAAATTTAGTTAATTCGTAGATATGTTTATGTGTATATGTTATGTTATATATATATATAACATTAACATATATAATTACTAGTAGAACTATGTACTCGTAATGCGTGTACTTAAAAAAACAATATATAAATAATATAATAAGAATATGATGGCATTTATAATAAAAAAAATGAAAATGTGTATTTTTTTCAAGTCAAATTAGTAAAAATTAAAAGTAAAGCTACTTAATAGATAATATAGATGATAACTTCCATTATATAGTGGGCCATATTTGATAATTAAAATAATTAAATAAGTAAAAAAAAAAAATACTAAACTTGATAGTTATTCATAGTGATTAAAGTTCTTTGATTTAAATTGGAATCTGATTTCATTTCAGATACATTCATGTATATTAAACACACCATAAAAATATTTTTTAAAATTAATACTATTTATATTTTTCTAAATATTAAAAATTATTTACCATTTCGATATTAATTTTATTTCACTCCATAATTCCATTTCATTTCCCTCCGTTTCAGGCCATCCCGATATACAAAATTACAAAATCTGACATGATAGTCGAAAGTTTTGTTAATTTCAGTAACATTTGCTTTTTGGAAAAGATATCTATAGATAAGAACTATAAAGAAACGTAGACAAACTAAGCAAAAACAACTCGGACATTGTCCCTTTCCGCATTCCTTAAAGATAGATCAACTAGATCCTACAACGTCCAGAACCAGAAACAACATCAATCCGATCCCATCTCCTACTAATGTCCACGGACACCACAAGTACAAGATCTTACCGTCCTTCAAAAATTCTAAACAACAAATGGATATCCACAATAGCAAGCATATGGATCCAGTGTAGCTGCGGTGCATCCTACACCTTCGGCATCTATTCCTCCACCCTCAAATCCTCCCAATCCTACACCCAATCCACTCTCGACACCGTCTCCGTCTTCAAAGACATCGGTGCCAATGCAGGCATCATATCGGGACTCCTGTATTCAGCCCTCACGAAACGGCATCATGCAGCGTTGTCCTTTTGGGTACCTGGACCTTGGGTGGTCCACCTTGTTGGGGCGGTTCAGATGTTTGGTGGGTATTTCATGATGTGGGCCTCCGTCGTTGGGGTGGTGGAAAATCCTCCCGTGGCGGTTATGTGCTTGTACATGTGGATGGCTGCTCATGCACAGACCTTCTTTAATACTAGTAATGTTGTTACTGGTGTTAGGAATTTCGGTGATTATAGTGGGACTATTGTTGGGATTCAAAAGGTTTGTTTTTATTTTATTTGTGGATTTTTTTTTTCTTTTTCCATCGATGACTTGCTGATTGATTGAGCTGAGTTTCAGATTCATTTATATTGTTAATAATGCATCGATTCCTGATATTATTGCTTGAGCTTGGTTTCAGTACCTATTCGAGCTTATAGAATTCGCGCACCCCTTTCTCGTTTCCTTTTTCTTCTTTTTTTCCTCTCCCCAACTATTATACAACTTTGGGAAAAGAATCGATCCTGGTCCATCTAGCTTAGAGGCATAGATTAGTGTTTATGCTATTGGGTTACAACGATTTTGGTGTTTTGTGTTTTGGTTTGAATCGTCTAATTTTTGTCTGTATTTGATATGTTTTATGTCATGGATGTATAATTTGTATTGTCATACGTTTGACGGCTGAGTCGTATTTTTGAGCAAAATGCATGATTTCATAGTGGTGACAAGCGTAATTTGATTGAAGTGGCTTTTTGAATGGAGTTCACTGCTGAATGTTGATTTGTTAGTTGGAACAGGGGATATACTCGTGCTCTTACTGTTCGGTTCCATTTCTAGGTCTCAGTTCAATAGAAAAACATTAAGTCAACACGGATCACTTCTAAGTCCTAAGTACATTAGTTGTGGTAGAGTTTGAGAGGAAAAAGATTTTTGTGTCAATCATGCTTGAGTATTAAATTAATGAAAACACAGTCCATGATAGTGTGTGACAGCGAAACTGATCCATGTATAGTAGGATTAAGCTTGGGCATTTTTGTTGTTTGCTTAAAATTTCAAGCTTCCAATGTTATAGACAAGTTAAGTTTGGAGTGAAAAAGTGCATCAGTATGACTCTGCTCAGTTAAACCAGTGATTGTGATCGGTAGGTCTTGTAGTGTTTGGTTGGGTGCTCAACACTATAGTGGAGGTGGGACAATTCTGCATTTTGCGGATGATGGAGTAGACCCTGGCTTACGTTATGTTGAGAACAAAGACAAAATCTTGTTCTGCCTTCACTGTGGCTGTGGCTACCTAACCTGCTTGCCAGTATCTGATAGTGAACTTGGTTAAGATTATCCTCTTCTTAAAACAAATCAAGAGCACCTTCAATTGCTCCTTGAAGCTTGCAACGAGAACAACTTTTATTTGATGACTGAAATGGATGGAATTGTCTCCTCCTTTTGATCAGATATGTAAATTATATTTTATTTGTTATATTTCTGTGGCGATGTTCTCACGCTTTCTCTAATCTGCATTTTCATTTTTGGAGCAGGGGTTTCTTGGTCTGAGTGGAGCCATATTGATCCAAGTCTATCAGACACTATTGATGGACCAGCCAAGCAGTTTCATTTTGATGCTTGCGCTATTGCCAACGTTTGTCACACTTTTGCTTATGCTTTTGGTACGAACCTATGATACTAATGCAGCAGGCGACAAGAAGCACTTAAATAGTTTCTCTGCAGTTGCTTTGATTATTGCAGCTTATCTCATGATCTTGATAATCCTGGAAAATGTCTCCACTTTGCCATTATGGACACGTATCCTCACGTTCACTGTGCTGCTTCTTCTAATTGCTTTGCCTCTTAGAACTGCTATTCTAGCCATAAGGGAGGATAGTGAGGGAGATTCAGGTCCCTTTTCTTCTGCTAGCAGTCCATTATTAGATGAATCCCGGTCTGATGATAAGGAAATAGCTAGCAGTTCACAAGATATGTCGGTGTCCTCAAGTGAAATGAAGTTGCAGGGTACTGAAGACATGAACATTTTGCAGGCGATGCGTACCATAAACTTCTGGTTGTTGTTTGTAGCCATGGTGTGTGGACTTGGCTCTGGACTTGCGACAATCAACAACATCAGTCAAATTGGAGAATCTCTTGGGTACAATACCGTTGAAATCAACACATTAGTCTCTTTACTGAGCATATGGAATTTTCTTGGTCGTTTTGGAGGTGGATTTATCTCCGATATATTACTCTACAAAGGAGGCTGGGCAAGACCATTATTAATGGCGTTTACCCTATTTATTTTGGCAGTTGGTCATATAATCATAGCGTCCGGATTCTCTGGTAATTTATACATAGGTTCGGTTCTCGTAGGTATTTGTTATGGTTCACTATGGTCACTGATGCCTACAATCACTTCTGAGATATTTGGGGTGGGACACATGGGTACGATTTTCAACACCATCGCCGTTGGCAGTCCCATTGGCTCTTATATTCTATCTGTTAGAGTGATTGGTTATATCTATGACAAAGAAGCAACGGCTGACAGCAACTCCTGCTACGGTACTCACTGTTTTATGTTGTCTTTTCTGATCCTGGGGGCTGTGGCCTTTGTTGGATGTCTAGTTGACCTCGTATTGTTCTTTCGAACAAGAAGCTTCTATAAACTGTTGCTTCACAGGAGATCAAAACATCTCTGAGATCATGGGAAGTGGTAGTAAAGTTGCAAAACCTATTTCACAAGACACAAATAGAAGGTACTGCTTCCTTTGTCATAATTATTTTGACTGAAAAAACAAGCTGTATTAGATTCACCATGGAATGAATTTTTTCTTCAAGCAAGAAAGTGAGACGAATCATTGTGATTGGCATTTTGTTTCTTCGTATATGTCGTGGTTTTGCTTTGTGATATATGTTTTTGTGGGTTCTTCTCCATTTCAATCAGTAATCATTAAATTTACATGGCTTTATCAGTATATTCTCCAGTGTACATGATTAGGAAGAACTAGAAAGTTTTGTGAAATCAACAGCAGTGCCTAGCCAGGCCAACTAGGAGGTTGGTTGAATCTTGGAACTTTTCTACACCCCTCTCCCCCATCAGTAGGAAATATATGTTCCTTCTCGAGTATAAGTTTCGTTACACAGCAGAACCAAGACGAGCTACTAGTTTAATTGGATAGTTCTGTGAATAGCTTGTGCGGTTGCATTGATGGCAATAGCTCACTTCCTTCTGCACTCCAGATTGCTTTGCAGTTTATTCGGTCCTGAAGCAGGTGTGAACATTGGTCATCATCATCATCATGCATATAGCTTATCTTGATCAGTAACAGCAGAAATAGGAAGTTTTGGAGATAGAATTTCCTCCAAACAATTGTAGACTCCTGGTGACAGTTGATCTGGGATTGGAGTTGTGGGGAATTGAAACCCTCAGCAGAACTTCCAACCTCTCTGCTGCTGCACAACGAAGTAAACATTAGTTAGTAACATTTAACTGTACAGTAGGATGCCACGACACCTCGTCATTCTGATCTGACATTTCGGAAACGAATTGTCATTGTCATTTCCATCGTGAATTACAATTCAATAATTGGAAAAAGCAGAAAAAGAATAATCTTTGTCCTAATATGACAAGAGGCTTTTCCATCCCGGTTGTTTTCGAAAATGACATTTTGTGTGGATGTTTTTGCAATCATCTCAAGCAAATACGTGATTGGTAGTGAAGGAAGCGTCTTTTAGTGAATAAATAAATGGCTGCTAGAACTTTGTCCTTATCTCCATTAATCTTAGATACATACCCTCATGCGATTTGGATTCTTTAAAATTATTTCTTTATAAAATTTTCTAAAACTACAAATTAATGATTATTACTATCTAAATTTTTAAAATATCATGTGTCTAAAAAAATAATAATAATCCTACAAAGGTGAGCCGATGCTCGTTCCATAACCACACATACGCATATGCATACCATGCAAGCATAGACACATACATAACTTATATTAATGCAGCATACACAATTTTATTATATTATTAAGCCAACACAAATGCATATGCTCACACCATCCCAAGTTTAGAGTAACTCATAGTTCTCAATCTCTCCATTAGTACTTGTATGGAAATGGTACAGAAACTTCCTACATTCGTGTCGTTCCGAGATAATACTAGATTAGGCATTAATGTGTCAATTCACTAAAGAGGTCCATACAAGCATCGCATAATTACCTGTATGACCCTCCTGTAGATTCTTTTCGATATTTTAACCTAATTCATGATGTAAATGATGTTTGTAATATTAAGAACATCAATGTCTCACTAACCAAATCTCTTCCGTATGAGGTTGCTCGATGACCAATCATGTTGTACTAATCACCAAATGAATATATAAATCATTGATCACCTTGAATCTTTTGGCCTCTCCCAAGTACATGCAATAAGCAATTATTGCTTCACTTTTATTTAATCTTAATTGCACTAAGCATATTAGTTACTAGGTATCATTAGTTTAATTGCGATGAAATTATTAAATATATTTAATTAATTGACAAAATAAAACTAATTTAATTGCAAAAAAAAAAAAAAAAAGTTAAAAAATTCAAAGTTATGTGTGCTCTTTCCAATTGCTCCAAGGCTAAGGGGTGATTGAATATCACTTGGGAAGAATGTTAAGCGATCTCCTCATAGGTGGGGCCATATTATCCCTTGGTCTGAAGTAATATGGTGGATTGTGTGATCCATTATGATGATAGATAATGTAACTTAATATGCTTTATCAACCCTTTAAGATTTAAAAAAAAAAAAAAAACCATTGAGCAAAAAACCTAATAAATTGAAGTTGATTAGTGTGACCCCACTATTCATTTTTTTCCTTTTTTTTTTCTTTTGATTTTGAGCATACCATCATATTACTTCAAGTAGGTTGCCCTACTCACCACTCTATCTACCGCTCTACCCACACGAGTTGCCTTACCTACCACCCCATATTTAGCTACTCCATCTTCTAACATGGTCTTGTAACTACCAACTATAATGGCTTGATTATGATTTACCATATTTTGCTGGTTTTTACAAGCCACCTCACTAACCTCTTAGGTGGTAGCTTATCAACTTCTAACCAAAGAGAGGCTGGTAAGAGCCCTTAAGGCTCTAAATTTTTTTAATTGATATGTCCTTTTTAATTTTTTTTGTTAAATATATTTAATATTATACTTTTATAGAACTAATTATTAGACTAACTATAAATTGATATGTGCGAGTGACTAACACTGATTGGACAAAGTGAAATATGGGTATATAAAATGCCAAAAATGAAAATATAGATATATAAAGTGATAGAAGGTGAAAAGTCATGTTTATAGAGTGAAATTTAACCAAAAATTCAAAAATATATATTTATATTATATGTATGAACATATATTTTGTACATACATATAACATATAAAAATGTCCTTATGTATTATCATGCATCATATAAAGGTAATTTATAGGGGACAATGTTGCTAAAACTATCCGAACTTTGGTTAAAAAGTTTAATTTACTACCTAAATTTTCAATTTAATAAATTTGGTATCTAATTGGAACTTTTTATATTATTATTACTATCAGCTTATTCTAACTACCAATCAAAGTGAGATACACATTATCTATTTTGAATTGGACAGATTGAAAGTTTTAGGTAATAATTAAACCTTTGACTATAGTTTAGATAGCATTTGTAACATTATCTCATTATATAGTAAGTGATACAAATAATAAATATCTATAGTTATATAATATATTAATATATATAATACACATTATATATTATACATCGTATACATCTAAAAAAAAAAAGTAGTTATTTACATGATATTGATTGTGCACATCTAAGTTGTGATTATATTATAATTAACAAAAATATGGACAAGTATAATTATATTGTTGTGTGTGATATATTAGTAGATGATGCATTCATATCAATTATAAGAAGTATATAAAGGCCATACTTTTTCTTTTTAGTGATTTTAATATGAGCAATTAGATGAAGCATCAAAACCTATTGGATCCTATATGGTTAGGTTGAAATAAGTATTATATATCATAGAGTAAATATCATAAGCAGATCATAGTGTCAAATTTTTAGGTATGTACTCATGAGGTAGAATATAGGGTATGAATGCATACCTACCTAGAATTTGCCTATAACCACTACTATGCATATTATAAGTTCCAGGTAATAGGTTTTGAAAATTTTTTACTATATGTAGGTTACCTTATATCTTACCAGTAATTATAATCAAATATATTCTACATCTTTACCTTAAGTTTTTTTATTATTGTTTCATGTTCTTTATTAAAACTCATTATTTACATTGCTTATATAAAAGCGATATATTGACTTTCAAGTTAAATATCATAATTTTGAGTATAAACAATCATAATATTTTAAATGAACGAATGGAAGGAAAAGAGAGTTCCACAAGATAACTAAAACTATAGATTTTATACTGTACAAATTTCAAAGTAATTTGAAGGGATCATAAGATATATTCTAGCTCTAAATTTTAAGAGTCTCTACCTATAGATTGACCAGTCCTACTTTATCCACCCAAAATCTATTCACTATTGTAATTGAAAGTTAAGATTTCATTAAATCAATGCATTTTTCCTTAATTAGTTTGATATTAGAATTGGAACAAAATGCAGCTAAAGGTTGAAATAAAAGTGTCTTTCCCGAATGAGTTATTGATTAAGGATTTTTAAATCTCACTTACAGCTTGTAGTTGGAAAATAAGTGGAAAGAAGAAGTCTTACGGGGGCTTTAGGAGCTCATGGAAGTGCTTTTCTCTCTCTTTTAAATTTTTTTTTTTTTTTTTTTTTTATCAATACACCAACATTTACACAATAGAGCACAACTCATGTCATATATCTATGGGTAAATAAAGCGTTAAACTTTGAAAATATTAATCATATTTTGATAATTTTTGTTAATTCTATTGACTGAAATAGAATATTATTAATCATGCATAATAAACTAAAAAAAAAAAAAGAAGATAGTCCGTTGAATTCACATTATAGAAATTACATTTCTCTTTTTGTATTAGCATGTTATTACGTTATTATATATATATATGCATGCATGTAAGTATGTATGTACATGTATATTTTAGCACGGGTCTATGTTTATGTCTAGCTGAGGGCAGTAAGCAGTGAAGCAAACTCATGGGCCATGGTGTCTTGACTTGCCTCTGGTTTCCCAGTACGCCCAGCACAATAATGATTTTTTGGGCCAGGCGGCCCAGGCCATCATAAAACTAACGGAAACGATGAAACCTACAGGAATCCTGAAATAAAAAATCATTATCTGAATATTTAGTTTTTTTTTTTTTAAATACAAATGAAATTTAAAGTTATTGGATATCATGTTTAATTAAATTTTTACTTTTCAAATTAATTGCCTCACCTACAATCATACTTTTTAACTAATGAATATTTACCATGTCATCTTTTCTTAAAGATAATGAAATAATCATATATAAACATTCGATTAAAATATCAGTACTCATACTATTCAACTATAGGAAAACCTGGTGACATACATAGATTAATAGCATAACATATACAATTAGTAAATAGAAAAGCATATCTACATGTAGATGTATGCCAGTATGATAACTAATCATTGGATTTTATGCTCACTTTGTGTTGTATGTTATTTATAAAAGTATAGAAGCATGGAGAATTACTTGCATCAAGTAACATATAGACAATTTTATATGAAGTCGGGGTATGAAATTATGGTACATATATATATATTTTGGTATAATATGTTGATTCTAGTACATGTTCTTATTATTAGAATGTACAAAAACATGCAAATTCTGATATAACATGTAGATTTTAGTATCTATTCTCATTACCGGAATTTG
The DNA here is from genome assembly GCA_024138015.1 of Lumnitzera littorea. Lineage (NCBI taxonomy): Eukaryota > Viridiplantae > Streptophyta > Magnoliopsida > Myrtales > Combretaceae > Lumnitzera > Lumnitzera littorea. The sequence continues at coordinate 121,271,978 of JAMXBB010000002.1, forward strand.
CATATTTATAACAAAATCTATATGTATGTATCAATGGCTCTATATGAAATCGTTCGTAGGTGACTTAACACAAGAAAAGGCTTATGAGGAGATGTGACAAAAAGATATATTGAAAATATGTTAATTGTCTCTAAATCCATTTGTTAAGTAGTTATCAATTTCAAATATCTTTTAAATTAATATTTTATAAATCTTCAAAGTTTGTTAATGGGACAATTATATAATCCTTCCTTATAGGTAAATTTTAATGAAAACATAAATATTACTGCATCTAAGGGGTATTGTATAAAAGAATAGTGGAATTGTTGTTGATTATTCTTATATTTAGCTACAACTTAAAAGAGATCTCTTTAATCTTTAGTTAACTTATGTATTGGAAATGTAATACCCTGTAAGGAGAGCAAGTCAATATGCTTTATGTTTGTCAATAGCATATTTATTCAACAATCTTAGAAAGTTTATAAAGGTAAATGAAGCAAAGGTTATTCCTTGGATGAACTAGGAGCTTGTCAAACTCAATAGGTTTGATGGAGTGAACTTCAACCTATGGAATGATGAAATAATCTTTATTCTCTCTATTCTAAATAATGACTACATTAATGATCCAAAACTCAACTAACTAGAGAAACAAAGGAGGAAGTAAATTTGGAAGAGAATGCTAAAGTGGTTGAAATAAAAAAAAAAATGATATAGGAGAATTGACATATTGATAACATATTCTTAATACTCTTTTTCAGATAGTCTCTATGACTTATATATGTTTACTAAGTCACCAATTAAAAGAAAAACAAATCTAAGAAAAGGTTTAGTAGCCAAAATCTAAGAAGAAGTCATGGAAGTACTACAATTACCATAAAAAAAAAAGAAACATCATGTCTTGGAGTGTAGATGTTGAAAAGAGTCAAAGAAAAACCCTCACATACTAATATAGAAAATGGAAGAAAATCATTTGGTTGCAATAATTATCGAAGTAACACATCGGAATGATTACTAATGTCTTCATAGCAACAATCATTTGGTCTTACTAATAGTGGTCGAATTCCTAGACAATCATCTATGTTTTTAATGACCAAAAACAATTCAAAAAGTATGAAGATGTTATAAATACAGAGCGACAAGCAATGAAAATTTAGTAAATGTACAAGGTATGGTGATGCGCATCACATTGCGTACCTTAAACGTTGACCTTAATGTTGAGGAGCAAACCAAATCCGGTTAAAAAGGATAAGCCTTTAGTTCTCCCATTTTATGTTTAGAGGAAAGCTATGATAGAGTTTTGCACAAGAAAAAAAGGTTTAGATGGCTGTAAAAAGGTTGGAATGTTGTATAGCTAAGAATTCTAAGATGATCTCGAGATGATTTGTCAAGGAATGGTTTGACACCATGTCAAATAGATTTGAATTACCTTAGTTTAGACATGCAGTTTTACATTGAATGCTATTTTTATTTTGTTTATTTCATAGTTTATCCGTAGCTTGATTAGGGTTATTTGAATATATTCTTTTTAGTTGTATTAAATAGAATGAAAACTTTGAAAAGCACTCTTTATAAAATGAATTTTAAAGATGGATTTTTCTTAAAATTTTTTCTTGTTTTTATTGATTTTGCTAAAATTGTAGTAGGAACTTGTTATTTAAAATCCATGCATCACATAGGATTCCTTATAATACGACTATTACATAAATTGTAAGTTATATCAGTTTACATTTTATTTAAAACTAGTTTGATTTTATTAAATTAGCTTCAATCTAATCTTATTATGTTGAGAATATACCATATCAATTCCTTCGATATACATGTTAAGTTGGTTATAATCCATGATAGAGTGGTAGCATAATTAGGATATGATAGTGCAATATGAAGTTTGATTTATACCTTATATCATAGTAGACATGATATTACGTTTGTTGTGTGCAAGCAAATGAGATAGATATGTAAACTTAGTTCACAATGAAAGTGATAATTGGAGTTTTTGATTGTTTGAAAAAAAATTGAGAGTCATGAATTATTCTATAATGACTTTTTTTGTTGTGCTCGGAGGTTACTAAGATGTGAGTCAAATCTCGCTAATGTAGATGATCATAATTACTTTAAGTTGGATTTACATCAAGGTGGAAGTGATAAATTAGAGCTTAAAGAAACAAACTTATATATCACATTTGACTATAGAGACCAAATTTGTAGCCTTAGTAATTGCTAGAAAAGAAGCAAAATGGTTGAAGAACGTGTTGTAATAAAACTTATGCTAGCCATTTCAATCTTATGTGATAGTCAGTAAATTATATCTCAAGCTTTTAGTAAAATCAAATAATAGAAAGGTTAAGCATATTAGGCTAAGACATGAGTATATAAGATGATTGATAAGGAATAAGGTCCTACTATAACCTATGTAAGGAGCAAAAGTAATCTCACAAATTTTTTATAAAGGCATTGCCAAGAGATTCAATTATGAGTATATTAGCAAAAACAAGTCTAATCATTGTTAGTCGATAATAATCCTAATCCTACTTATTTTTGGAATATTATTAGTTCGCAAATTCAAGGGATAAAAACAAGTTATCGTTAACTAGAAAGACATATGTTGTGGCAACTAAGAGGGCAAGGATTCTAATGTCTCTTAATGGATCACTTACATATAAGATATTTAAAATTCTATCAAATGGATTCTACCTATATATAGAAGTGGTGTTATCAGTGTTAAGAGGTGTTTCTTTTGTAAGTATCCATGAAGATAGTATGAGCACAATGTTGTAATAATTGCTACCTATATGAAATCCACATAAGTGGTATTAGTTATAATATGTATGGTTACTTCGATCTCCCCTACCCTAAGTTTTAATATGAAAATAAAAGTATGGTTACTATTGATGGCACTTTTTAGACACGGACTGACCTCTTTAGGCCCAAAGCTGAGCATCTTAACCCTAGAGACCATGACCTAAAATAGATAAGGGTTAACCACCTCAGCCCTATGGTTAGAGGAGTTAGCCCGTGTGACATTGATTCCAATAGGAATTAGGGCGACTCGAAGAAGGATTGGGCCAACCACCTTAGGCCCATTATCGAGTAACGACTGAGTGATAGCTCCCTCTTAGCTTATGGATTTAAAGAATTGAAGAATCTAGCTGGGTAAAGTCCCGTACGACTAATGCAAATCCTAGCAGCTTATAAGTCAACTTCTGAGAACACTTGGTAGTCTTCTTCAAGTATCACTAAACCTCATCCAATCTTTAGCAAGAATGTCTAAAAGCTTAGTTGCATGACACTCACATCACATTGCATTAAATGTAATGTCACATATGACGGCTTACCTCTTGTGAAGCTACATAGCTATGAGTGTACTATATCGTCAAGTATTTATAAAGAAAAGATAGATGTAAGGTAGAAAAACAAATCATTCCTACTACGATTGGAAGATCTCACCAACCCCGAGCCCCTAAAGTTTAAGGTTGCGTGCTACGAGTTGACAAGGGCTTAGGGGTTGAATGTATAGTACTTGATTGTCTCACCCTTTACAAGTATGTCCCTCTTTTGGCATCTATTTTTACACTTTGATAATTTCTCTCTTTATTTGCTTCCTTTTTCTTTGAATTACGTACTCTTCTATAAGTATCATTAACTTAAGTGTTGGAGTAAACCTATCGGACAACTCTTTGGCTATACTGCTTACCTTACCTAGTTTGCAATTGGACTATAGGCATGCAGAGCACTCTTCTATTTGGTTAGTCCAACATTGGAAGCTTATTACCTTCTTTGAGCTAGAATCTTAAGACAACAGGTATTTTGATTATGGTTCAAGGCATGTGGATAAAAGGAAATGCCATTTGATATATTGTTAGAACATTAGCTACTAGTTCACTTTGTCGTATGAAAGAAGGAAGGAATTGAATTGTAGTTCAATGGAAATGGAATATTAACGTAATAATTATTGCACGTTTATTATATTATTTAGTTCACATAAATATCATAAGGAATTATATTGAAATAAAATCTAAATATCCATCATACCCCTTTGTGGAAATGGTGAAGTGCTGTTAACAGGTACATAGGAATTTATGGTGGCAAAGGGGAATTATGATAAAAATGATGAACAAACTATTTGATAACAATTCATCAAGGTGGGGATATGAATTGCTATTCTGTATAATAGCAATTTCATACTGAATAACTATTCAATATTTAAAATTCAACTAAATACTGTAATAGCAACTTTATATGGAATAAGAGGGAATAGAAATGCTATTCTATTTATTGTAACATACAAGGTTCATGTAAAGGAGTCATTTAAATATGTGTATACCACTTTTTATGCATTTCGATATTTTAGCAATGAATCATTGATTATTAGTATAAATATTATTATAAGTTATCAAATTTATGAGTTTGGAATCAATCAATTAAGCATTTAAACGAATCTTAGACGTGCTTGGAAACTCATTGTATGATCTAAAGTGGTACCAAAATTGAGTAATGAGCTACAATTACGTCTCTTTTCGCCGCTTTGTTCCGACCATGATCCATTGCAAATGATTTCCTCAAGAAGAATTTTTAGCTCCTTTTCTTGAAAAGGAGCCTATATTAAATAAAATATTAAGATAGTGTTTGATTGTAAAGATTGGATTGGATAAAGAGAACTAGATAAGATAAGTATAAGAATGATTAGATAGTACAAGCTTATTGTATCATGTTTAGTTTGTACAGCACTAGACACAAAATTTATATTAAAAAATTAATTATTTATATTATTAAATAAATAATTTTTTTATAATATTTGATAAAAATAATATTAATTAACTTAATATTATAATATGAAAGGATATTTTTTTAGAATGCAAAAATTTTTTATTTTTATTGAGTGAATTTCATTTTTGTACCATAGTATATATGTGACAAAATTTATATCATTTGTCCAGTTTATTAACCCAATTTTTGTTCAATTATCAAGTAAAATTATAAATCAAATATAAAACAAGTTTTTTCGTTCAGTTTAGTACTACAAAAATTGTACAACAAAAAAACCTAAATCCAAAACTAATATTGAGTGGAAGACATCTACCTAGAGCTTAGAAAAACCATTCGACAAATAGATGTGAAGAGTATTCAGGATGCTTTTGTTAACACTTTTTGAACTTTTTCAACAATTATTCTAGTGTTATTCTTAAAATTATCATATGGTATCATAGTAATCTTAAGATGTTATTATTGGAACTAAAGTCAGGTTGAACCCAGCTTGAAATCGCTCGAACCTAGTGTGTCACAAGCTTAGGGATCGGTGAACTGTGATTGGCTTGACAAAGGTTGATTCTCGACCGGTTTAACAGGCTCGCTGGTTCACAAGTTGGTTTAACAGCCCATGACTTGCCTTTTTTTTTTTTTCCCCTTTCATAGACAGTTTCATTTTTCTCCTTCTCTATATAATAATTTTGCGTACTAACACATGTGAATTTGAAATTTGGAACAAACTTAAATTTGGATAGTAAATATTTATACAATATTTTGGTCACATAATGGTATTGTACCATACATTGAAAAATTATATTATACATGAGATATAATAAATATGTGTCTATTATATTTCAAATGACTTCAAAATTAAAATTTTTTGGTCTTATTGTGTTAACAGTTGCCTAAGTATCCAGTATATGGAATCAAACTATCGCAGTTCCAGAGTAATTTTAATTTAAAAAAAAAAACCTTTAGTTTATTGCTCAATTTTTATATTTGAGAAAAATCGTCATGTGTACGTGAGTAGTCATTTCAATTTTTTTTTATTTAAAAAGTCCTATATTACAAACTAATTTTTATTCAAACACTTTCAATTTCTAAAATAGTGACAATATTGCTAACTCCTAGATTTAAGAAAAAGCTGATTAGGGTTTTGTTTTTTTGAAAAAATAAATTTCTTTAATCTAAATTTCAAATACGTAAAATAGAAAAGAGAAAAAAATACAAGTGCTAATTGGTTAAAAATATTTTAAAAAATTTACCTTTTTTCTTCTCACCGACTTGAGTCGAATCAGCAGATTGAACCACTGATTTACCTCCCGAGTCACTGACCTGCTAGTTCAAGTAAATCACCACCTTTGACTTGGTTGGACCCACCAGTATTGAAGGGCTAGGTCTAATCTGGTTCAAAGCCAGGCCTGATCCTTCCCTACGTCTAGCTATTATTGATATTAGTAACTTTTAGTGGCAACTAAAGGTTGAAGAAAAAGGTTATAGTTGATATGATTGGTAGTCATTGTTAACAAATAGATTATCACGGAAAATGCCAATAAAAAATGGAGACAATGATTTTGTTTTTAAAACGAGAAAATAATTTTCCTCATCTTCCATGGTGTTGATGGTGGATCTTTGTTAGGTTATAAGGAATCCACAAAAGGTAGCAAATGTAAGCTTGAAAGAGCGTTGAAGTTGGTTTTAGCGTGATCGTTTCAATACTTATATTAGAGTTTATAGTAAAAAAAAAAGTATATAACAAGTAAATGATGAGGTGTCAAAATCTTTATTAGGAAGCTTAATCTTTTATTTATAAGGATTGGCCGAGCTATTTTAAAAAAGTGATAAATATCTCTAAATACTCCGTTTAACTTAAGATTTTATAGGAAGATCTAGTGAATAAGTTGTAGCATTTTCTATGGTTAACCATCACCATTTGTTATTTGTAGGGCCGTAAACGTTGAATCCGGACAGTACAGCAGTGAACTTGACTTTAGCTCGAATCAAGAATATGATAATATCCTGAGATTAATTGGTGGTATTTGTCTATTCTAATGCTTTGAGGAGAAAATATGTGGGAAAACGTTTTATAGGGAAAAAAGTAGGGGTTCGTTTTCCTTGCAATTTTAGGGACAACTGAAGCATTTAATTTGGTTGTCATTTTATTGTCCTATGTTTTTGCAGCCTAATCGTCCCTGTCCTATGCAATTGCACCCCATCCAAGACGAGGAGAACTTATTTAAGTCCATTTCCTCTTTCGGTGGGGACGAGGACCGAGTTTAAGTCGGAGTTAAAAGCTTCTATCGTATTAGTATTAAAAAGATGGATAAATAATATATAAATATTAATAAAATTTTAATTTATAAAAAATATAAATGATAATCTTTTAATAATTAGATATTATTATTGATATTTAAGACTTATATACCATTGTCAATTATTTCTTAATCAAAATTGATCAGATTCGAATCATTTATCTTATATTGCAATTGCTGAAAAAAGAAAAAAAAAAGAAAACACTTATATAAAATATTCATGTAGACACGTATTAATCCTCATTGAATCTTTGTTCAAGATAAAGATCAAATATTGGGTATTATCTGATTGGGACCACACGAATGAGACGATATTATTCACGAGATCTCTTAGGGCTCATACCCAACCCCTCCGACAGCATACTTCCACCGTTACCAGTTCTACTCCCGGGCCAGTTTGGTAATAGGTTAAACAGCCCACATTTCCTCTTTCGATCTATTGGATTTCTTATGGTAATACATTACGTACGTTTAAGTGACAAGTATGTACCCTATAGATAACTAGTCCTACTCTATTCATATCCAAAAGAGTTAGATAATAAACCCTTTTATTTATATATAGTATTCAAGGATAGTTAGTATTTGTAATTCATACGATCCTAACGATTGTATTTCTTTGGTTTCTAAGTCAAAGTCTTGTTTAATCGAAATGTGAAAGGTGATTTTGTAATGGATCTCATTTGAATCGTTTTAATTGAAAATGAAGTAAGGTGTACCATTAGAATTAACGATAAAAACCTATCAAAAAGCTTTTTCCTGTAATAAAAATTTTACATTTCATCTACCATATAAGAAAATTACCGAAACAATGTCGATTTTTATTTATTCTTACATTGGGATGATGTTAAAAACATCTTATCATCTTTTCTAAAGCATATTGCTAAGTTTCATACATGATTGAACCAACTCTGACAAATTTTACACGTAAAATTTTATTTTACTAAATAATATTCCTAGTTGATTTGCTAGTTGCTAAACTTACTAATTTATTGATTCAAGAGTATAAAATTATATATTAGATAGTGAATTTGATAAGTAAAATTTTAATTGAATAGTTAATAGTTTTAAAATCTAATAACATAAAAGATTGTCTTTCAAGTAAGATGGAATAAATTCAAATATATCTTTTGAAAAAAATTTTTTTTTGAATATAATATTTAACAATTTTAAATTTAAGATATAAGAAAAAATAAACTAGCATTCAAGTAATCATTTTAGATTTAGACATTCTCTAACCTCATTTTTCTTGACTCTTGATCTTATGGTAGCATTTAGTTATACAATTTTTATGGTATAAGATAGGATAAAAAATTTTTATTCTATATTTGATTTGTATCTTTATATGATAACTTAATAAAAATTGAATTGATAGATTGAATAAAAAGTCTAAATTTTATTTTATCTATACTATAAGATAAAAATAAAATTTATTAGACAAGAAAATAAAAATATTTTATATTATTAAANTTGAACTGATCTCATAGCTCGGGTACTGGAGAGATCCTCCTATCTGGCTTATGTTGTTAATTGTAGCCAGCCCTGAGCCCATACCACATGCCATGGCAAAAAACAAAATCCAAAAATCCAAGGTGCACATGGCTTGAAACAAATCTAGGTTCACCCCTGATTCTGAATCCTTTTTTTCATTGCTATTCTTTTCTTGATCACTGTTTCCTGGCAAAGGATGATAATCCGTACTTTGAGTGCCTTGTCCTTTGTACTCAATGTGAGAGTTTGGATGGTTGTGCTCCTTGTCATTGATTAATGGGGTCTCATCCCTTGATGACAACTGTGCCTTTGTCCTGGAATCTCCTTCCTGAGCTTTCACAGCAACACAAAGAGGAGAGGCAAGCAGAAATACCAGTATAGCAAACGCTAAGATACGTAACAAAACTTGCACTTTGGTTATGTCTTCTAATACTATTACAACCGTAAGATAAGCAGCAACTATGAGAGAAATAACTGAGAAAGCATCCAGGTGCTTTTTCTCATCCTGTTCAGGGCTGTCATATACTCTTACCAACCACATCAGCAGAATTGCATTGATACTGGGAAGAAGTGCCAGCATCAAGAGAAATTCTGAAGGCTCGTTGTCCATGGCCACTTGATATATTTGGATCAAGATAGCTCCACTAAGTCCAACAAAACCCTGGCAGAAGATGATTAAAGAGATCATCCAAACAATTCAACATTCATGACTTTGCAGAAACTTTACAACAATTTCTTTTTTCAACAAAGAACACATAGCAATCCTTCAAGTCCTGGGTCACACAAGGCATATGTACACCAACTTATGAAGCAAAATTAGAGGATGAATTCCTTAAACTGAAAACTCAAGCTTGCTCTACTTTTATATTTGTTATGATAACACATGGCTGGACTATGATATTGATTGAGCCCATCAGTTGTAATATGGAAGCTTCTCCAACTTTAGGCTTCTAATACAAGGAAAAGTGCAACCTCAAATTCAATCCAAAACCTTTTAATCAATGTTTAGTTTAGTCATAAACCTTTACAAATTAACATAGTGGAAACATGATAAAAGAGAGAATTCACTATCAAGACAGAACTCACTATTAAAAGTGTGACTGTTTTTCAATAGCCAAAGTTTTCCATTCAATACCAATCCATTCCGTTTCCTTCCATTCCAGACCATTCCTTTGTACCAAAGGTGATATTAAAGATGTTTATGGTAACATAACCCCATAAACCTTGATGAGAAGTGAATCCATACTATGGCAAAATATAAATTATAAAAAAAAAAAAAAAAAAGCACTTGTAAAGTTAAAAATACCCTATATGCAAAAACGTCCACTTCATGTCTCTTTGGACCTGGGGAAAAACTCATCCTCAAGTTATTGGTGACATAAGGATTAAGAGGTTATTGTTTGGACAAAACCTAAAAAGACCATTAATGGTGAATGTCATATAGATTCCCATGGTGTTTGGGAGGTCAACCTTAAAAGCTTTGTCAGGGATGTACTTCTTAATCTTGTGAGGTTCCTGTTTCTCTGACTATAACTTGCCAAATTGACCTACTTGTAGTCACCTGCAAACACATTTTTCTGTCTATGCTTTTCAGCAACCTATTCATGGAGTCCTCTTAGCTACCTCAATTAATAACAATACCTACTTATAGTCACCTGCGTCTTGCTTTTGCAGTAGAATGATCTTTCTTACCACTCCTCATAGGATTCTTTTGTTTCACAACAGCTCTACTCCTAATCATCATGAATAGGTTTCCTGCTCTACTATCATTGACCGCATGCATCTCAGGCAATTGCTAAAAAGGAGACCATGTTGGTTATATTTTGAAGCAATTTCATGGAATTAGCTTTGCAAATGGATTGTTTGCATCAACTTCTCTATCAATTTTTACAAGCCCGGGTCATGGGTCAAGTCGATGGGAGATTCCACAAACAAATTACCAATCATGGTAGGGGTACTGCATATGAGCCTAATTATCAAAGAAACCTCTGACACCAAATCATATCCTGGCGAACCCCATGCAAGTCTAATTCTTGTGGAGGAATTGATAACGATTAATACAAGCAGTCCGAATAGGCTCTACAAACTGCTGGCAGCAAAAATGATTGGCACAACCGAACGAGGTGCCACTTCATTATACTTATGTAGATTTTCTCTCCAAGTTATCATGTCGTAATAATCATTTGAGACCTACACCCGTGTCGGTCAGAATAACATTTAGCATGCCCCGGTTGTTATCGTACAGGACAGCCAAGTGCACAAATAACAATCGACCATTTAGAACTGAATTGTAAATTCGAACGCCAACTAATTCACAAATTCATATCTTTCTAGAACGCATCCAACAACATTAGTCAAGATAGCGCAATTCGAACAATAAACAGACTAATAGCATACATAAAAATAAAAAAGAAACACAGAGCACAACTACCTTCATGATTCCAACCGCAGTTCCACTATACCCAGGGAAATTCCTCACTGCAGTCACAACATTCGAGGTATTGAAGAAACTCTGCGCATGTGCCGCGACAAGCATAAACATGCACATAACCGGCAAAGGCGGCTCCGGAATAACCCTGGTGACCGAGCACCACATGAGGAAATACCCCGCAAAGCTCTGGAGAGCACCTGCAAGGAGAACGATCCAAGGGCCGCATATTCGGTGGCCACGGGATGCAACATTGGAGTAGAGGAGACCGGACAGGATGCCGCAGTTGGCGCCCAAGTCTTTAGCGACGGAGACAGTATCTAGAGTGGACTGAGAATAGTGTTGGGTGGACTTGAGAACTGGAGAGTAGATGGAGAAAGTGTAGAGAGAGCCAGCTGTGAGTTGGATCCATAAGCTTGCGACAGTGGAGATCCATTTGGTGTTTGACGAGGCTTTGAGGTTGAGGAAGCTGCGGGTAACAGAGGTCGCCATGGTTGGTGTTTTGGTGGCAGAAGTGAAGTAGAGTTAGTGCTTCCATGGGCATGGTGAAAGCGAGGGACATAATTGTAAAATTGAATATAAGCAATGTTTCACTGGAACGTAAATCAAATATAATATAATAAATTTATATTATTTAATCCTTCTTATACTTATTTTGTACTGCAATTTTTTTCCCATGTAATTCTTATAATCAAACCACTTATACGTTGCAAAATACAAATACATAACCACTTGCTCAATAATTTCCGTAAATAGCATGTTGTAATTCAATCACATCATCTACGGTCCAGTGAAACATTGCTTATATTCAATTTTACAATTATGTCCCTCGCTTTCACCATGCCCATGGAAGCACTAACTCTACTTCACTTCTGCCACCAAAACACCAACCATGGCGACCTCTGTTACCCGCAGCTTCCTCAACCTCAAAGCCTCGTCAAACACCAAATGGATCTCCACTGTCGCAAGCTTATGGATCCAACTCACAGCTGGCTCTCTCTACACTTTCTCCATCTACTCTCCAGTTCTCAAGTCCACCCAACACTATTCTCAGTCCACTCTAGATACTGTCTCCGTCGCTAAAGACTTGGGCGCCAACTGCGGCATCCTGTCCGGTCTCCTCTACTCCAATGTTGCATCCCGTGGCCACCGAATATGCGGCCCTTGGATCGTTCTCCTTGCAGGTGCTCTCCAGAGCTTTGCGGGGTATTTCCTCATGTGGTGCTCGGTCACCAGGGTTATTCCGGAGCCGCCTTTGCCGGTTATGTGCATGTTTATGCTTGTCGCGGCACATGCGCAGAGTTTCTTCAATACCTCGAATGTTGTGACTGCAGTGAGGAATTTCCCTGGGTATAGTGGAACTGCGGTTGGAATCATGAAGGTAGTTGTGCTCTGTGTTTCTTTTTTATTTTTATGTATGCTATTAGTCTGTTTATTGTTCGAATTGCGCTATCTTGACTAATGTTGTTGGATGCGTTCTAGAAAGATATGAATTTGTGAATTAGTTGGCGTTCGAATTTACAATTCAGTTCTAAATGGTCGATTGTTATTTGTGCACTTGGCTGTCCTGTACGATAACAACCGGGGCATGCTAAATGTTATTCTGACCGACACGGGTGTAGGTCTCAAATGATTATTACGACATGATAACTTGGAGAGAAAATCTACATAAGTATAATGAAGTGGCACCTCGTTCGGTTGTGCCAATCATTTTTGCTGCCAGCAGTTTGTAGAGCCTATTCGGACTGCTTGTATTAATCGTTATCAATTCCTCCACAAGAATTAGACTTGCATGGGGTTCGCCAGGATATGATTTGGTGTCAGAGGTTTCTTTGATAATTAGGCTCATATGCAGTACCCCTACCATGATTGGTAATTTGTTTGTGGAATCTCCCATCGACTTGACCCATGACCCGGGCTTGTAAAAATTGATAGAGAAGTTGATGCAAACAATCCATTTGCAAAGCTAATTCCATGAAATTGCTTCAAAATATAACCAACATGGTCTCCTTTTTAGCAATTGCCTGAGATGCATGCGGTCAATGATAGTAGAGCAGGAAACCTATTCATGATGATTAGGAGTAGAGCTGTTGTGAAACAAAAGAATCCTATGAGGAGTGGTAAGAAAGATCATTCTACTGCAAAAGCAAGACGCAGGTGACTATAAGTAGGTATTGTTATTAATTGAGGTAGCTAAGAGGACTCCATGAATAGGTTGCTGAAAAGCATAGACAGAAAAATGTGTTTGCAGGTGACTACAAGTAGGTCAATTTGGCAAGTTATAGTCAGAGAAACAGGAACCTCACAAGATTAAGAAGTACATCCCTGACAAAGCTTTTAAGGTTGACCTCCCAAACACCATGGGAATCTATATGACATTCACCATTAATGGTCTTTTTAGGTTTTGTCCAAACAATAACCTCTTAATCCTTATGTCACCAATAACTTGAGGATGAGTTTTTCCCCAGGTCCAAAGAGACATGAAGTGGACGTTTTTGCATATAGGGTATTTTTAACTTTACAAGTGCTTTTTTTTTTTTTTTTTATAATTTATATTTTGCCATAGTATGGATTCACTTCTCATCAAGGTTTATGGGGTTATGTTACCATAAACATCTTTAATATCACCTTTGGTACAAAGGAATGGTCTGGAATGGAAGGAAACGGAATGGATTGGTATTGAATGGAAAACTTTGGCTATTGAAAAACAGTCACACTTTTAATAGTGAGTTCTGTCTTGATAGTGAATTCTCTCTTTTATCATGTTTCCACTATGTTAATTTGTAAAGGTTTATGACTAAACTAAACATTGATTAAAAGGTTTTGGATTGAATTTGAGGTTGCACTTTTCCTTGTATTAGAAGCCTAAAGTTGGAGAAGCTTCCATATTACAACTGATGGGCTCAATCAATATCATAGTCCAGCCATGTGTTATCATAACAAATATAAAAGTAGAGCAAGCTTGAGTTTTCAGTTTAAGGAATTCATCCTCTAATTTTGCTTCATAAGTTGGTGTACATATGCCTTGTGTGACCCAGGACTTGAAGGATTGCTATGTGTTCTTTGTTGAAAAAAGAAATTGTTGTAAAGTTTCTGCAAAGTCATGAATGTTGAATTGTTTGGATGATCTCTTTAATCATCTTCTGCCAGGGTTTTGTTGGACTTAGTGGAGCTATCTTGATCCAAATATATCAAGTGGCCATGGACAACGAGCCTTCAGAATTTCTCTTGATGCTGGCACTTCTTCCCAGTATCAATGCAATTCTGCTGATGTGGTTGGTAAGAGTATATGACAGCCCTGAACAGGATGAGAAAAAGCACCTGGATGCTTTCTCAGTTATTTCTCTCATAGTTGCTGCTTATCTTACGGTTGTAATAGTATTAGAAGACATAACCAAAGTGCAAGTTTTGTTACGTATCTTAGCGTTTGCTATACTGGTATTTCTGCTTGCCTCTCCTCTTTGTGTTGCTGTGAAAGCTCAGGAAGGAGATTCCAGGACAAAGGCACAGTTGTCATCAAGGGATGAGACCCCATTAATCAATGACAAGGAGCACAACCATCCAAACTCTCACATTGAGTACAAAGGACAAGGCACTCAAAGTACGGATTATCATCCTTTGCCAGGAAACAGTGATCAAGAAAAGAATAGCAATGAAAAAAAGGATTCAGAATCAGGGGTGAACCTAGATTTGTTTCAAGCCATGTGCACCTTGGATTTTTGGATTTTGTTTTTTGCCATGGCATGTGGTATGGGCTCAGGGCTGGCTACAATTAACAACATAAGCCAGATAGGAGGATCTCTCCAGTACCCGAGCTATGAGATCAGTTCAATAGTTTCCTTGTGGAGCATCTGGAATTTTCTAGGTCGGTTTGGAGCAGGCTATGTCTCTGATTTCCTTCTTCGCACAAGAGAATTTGCACGGCCATTATTTATGGCCATAACCCTGGCGGCTTTGAGCATAGGCCATGCAATGATTGCCTTTGGATTGCCTGGAGCATTGTATGCTGGTCCTGTGGTGGTGGGTATATGCTATGGTTCTCAGTGGTCATTAATGCCCACAATCACATCAGAGATATTTGGCGTTCGTCACATGGGAACAATATTTAATGCCGTTACCATGGCTGCCCCTTTTGGGTCTAGTATCTTCTCTGTATTTGTGATAGGTTATATTTATGATGCAGGAGCTCGAGGAAAAGGAAAAACTTGCATTGGAAGACACTGCTTCATGTTGTCCTTCCTCATAATGGCAGCAGCTACTCTTTTAGGATCTATTTCTGCCTTGGCCTTATTCTACAGGACAAGGCGCTTTTACACCACGGTTGTACTCAGGAAACTAAGGCATCCTTCGAGAAAGTAGGTAAACGTACTTGTTAGGTTCCACGAATTTTTTGTTTGAAATAATGCCCCAAGGTTTGAGCTCATATGCTCCAAGCCACTGGTCGCACAGAACTCTCTGCATCGAGTGCTGTACATTTATCATCCACTCCATCTAGTCTTTTAGGTTCTCTTAACATATAGCTATACTTTCTATTTGGGAAAAATTTGGTTCGTTCTTGCCATGAATGAAAATGTTGTATATAATCTGTGGAATGAGAGGGCAGTGAATTGTTGTACTATGGTTTTCGAGAAGAAATCTGATGTTGATGATTTCACCACTGGTTTTTGAAGTGTTGGTGTGACTAACTATTGCTTCAGTGCTAAGATCCTTTAGAATCCATCTACACCCTTGCCTTCCAGCGAAAAAAGACTTAACGCATTTCAGATATTTCCCAGCTTAGTGGCAACCACATCAATGTAATTAGTCAAATGGGCATAAGGAAATGTCCCATGGGAACGTTTCCACATAGCTACGGTCTATGGGGCATGAAGATGTGACTGGTTCAGAAACATTGCTGGCAATGGCAGTGAATAAGGAGGATCAAAGAAAGAAAGGTAGGGATAAGGAGGAGGAGGAGGAGACGTGCGTGGTTTATTTTATTAGACCGCCGGAGTTAATTGCATTTAGAAGAAAATAAACTAATGTATTTTACATGCAAATGTACAATTCCTTTTTTTTTTTTTTTTTCCTTTCTTTTTTCTCTCTTCTTGCACAATTTTCTACGAGGGTCAGAGCTTATATATTCGTGTTTTGCTTCAGGCTTTTTGGATTTGTGCTATCTATCATTTTTCTTATGGAACAGACATAGAACGCAGAAAAAGAAAATTGAGGCACGAAATGATAAAGTAAAGGGGAGAATGACGATGTACATACTCTCAAAACTGTTGGCCAGATGGGAGTATATTCATATATTTCCAAGGTGTAAACATGGTAGCTTTTAAAAATGTGTAACTCTTGAATTTTGTCATTTTAAAACATTTGTTTTTTTTTTTTTTTTTTTTTTTTTGGGTTTCAAATGACCACAGCTGACAATTTTTGTTAAAAATCAATTTAAGAGCGAATGACACCAGCAAGCTTACCGGATTGTATAAGCAGTATCGTTGGCAAGTACAACCCTTTCTTTTTTCGTGTAGTCTTACACTTGTAATGAACCGTGTTTGTTTTCTAACCCTGTAATGGAACTTAACCAAGTTAACAGCATCAGATTCTATAATAATGCAAGCACAATTCTGTTCTTCGGCTAATTTGACCTCTTCCTGGACCGCTAAAACATTCAGCCATCAGCCATCTCCACATTAGCAGCAACCATAACTCTCTTTTCCAGACCCACCAACCAGGCCTATCCCGACCCACACTACATGCGCCACAGCTCCATCTTGTAGAGAATCCTTTTGAAGCGCCAAGTGGTTGGCTTCTCAAGTACGATAATGTCTCCGTTACCTGATTATTTGCATGATGTGCACTTCATTCTTGTAAAAATATTTGTTGATTATGTTCCATGAAGCTCCCAACAACTTTTTTCTTCATAGCATTTGCAATTCTTTGCTACTTTTCTGATTTAAAGCCAGTGCTTCAAGTGCTCTTTGCAATTTGCATCCTGAAGTTTTGGGGGTTAAATTTGTTTCCACAATGACGCAAACTTCATTCAACTAACAAATTGCTATTTCAATTTGTGAATTATCCCGGAAGTTTGGCAAGGTGGATTGCCAAAAATTCAGATGAATGAATAAGAGAAGGAGGAAAACTTAACTGGTTGTTGGGATGAGCATAGACTAGTTTCTGTGAAAGTCTAGTAAAATAGAGATGTAGTGATGCAAGGCAAATTCATTACTTACAATCACACAATTCACACATATAGAGAATCAATCACACGGCACATATAGGGGCTAATATTTTTGGTATTTTCATTCATGATTTCTTATACTGTGGAGTATGTATATATAATATCCGGTACCTCCCCAAAGGCTAACAAACTATGGAATATTCTAATATATGGCACATGGTATGTGCCACATCGACTATTCTATATGTTTTTATATTTTATGTTTTTCTTACTTTTTCTAGCCTAAATACATAATATAGCTACTAGATAATATTGCTTTACAGGCTATTATAAGTGGCCCAATTTACATTTAGCCCACACATGACCTATACTACTATCAGCAAAATCCAGTAGAACCCCAACTCCCTTGTCTTGTTTGATGTTTCTTAGAGTCCCAAGTTGTCCTTGTCTATATCAAAAATGTTTGACGCCTAATTGCATCTAACTTTTCTATTGTAACCCTAATTACACAAATTTGATGTGCCAATCTATCTTCATGCGCAACACCACCCCCTTCTTTACAAGCCTTTACCCACAAAGACGAGTCTGGATACCACAGCTTTAGGTCGGTAAGGAATTCCTAAGTTGTGTTAGAGTTACTTAAGCCATCCCATTGAACTAAGACCTATGTTTTTGTTGCAGATCTACTCTTGCAAGCCTTCCATGCGAAGATTTCTGCAAGAGCAAGGAGAAAGGTGTAAGCTTTTTTAGGCATTGGAACGTGTTGGATGGCAATAAGTGTTGTGCAAGGTTGAAGTTGAGATATGTGGAAGGTAAGATGAATGGGACAGCTCGTAGGTAAGTTTAAGGTATATGCAACTGAACCAACTTTATGGATGATTTTGTAAGGACCATAAAATTTTGCTGTAAATTTATGGTACCTATCATGTCTGACACTACCTTGTCGATATGGTTGTAACTTAACCCAAACCTAGGTCTATCTGCTTTATATCTGCCAATCGTTTCATTGTATTCTTAGTCCATGTCAAATGGTATCATAGAGTCATAATCATATCTTCCCTATCCTTAAGCATAGAGTCAACTTCATTGTTGTCAAAGTCATCGGGAGCATAAGGAATGTGGAGTAGTGGAGGATACCCATACACAGCTTCAAAGAGAGACATCTCGCATGAACTGTGATAACAAGTATTATACCACAATTTTGCAAGTGATAAGAAGTGAGCCTATTGTTTAGGTTGATCTTCGATCATACACTAGAGATAAGTTTCGAAGTAGCGATTGGCTACTTTCTTTTGAGATGGTATGTGGTAGAAACCTTAAGTTCAATACCTTGCAACTTGAAAAATTCTTTCCAAAAAGATTTGAGAAAAATAGTATCATGGTCGCTAATGATAAAATGAGGATACCTATGAATTTTATAAACATAATCAAGATAGTGTTGAGCACCATTGTTGTCGTAAAAGGATGTGTTAGATTGATAAAATGAGAGTACTTACTAAAATGATCCACAAAAACCATAATAGTGTCTTTACCCTAAGACTTGCGCAGACGCTCAATAAAATCCATACTAATGTCCTTCCAAACACCGTTTAGTATTGGTAAGGGTTGGAATAACTGTAAGTCCTAAAGTTAAGTCAAATGACTGTAGAATTGAACTTAATACATAAAGTTTAGGATAATCGGTTAAAGGATCCGATCAAATCTAAATTATAAACTATAGATAGAAATATTAGTAAAAATTGTAAGCTCCACAACTAGTCCCTCAAGGTTTCGATCGGTTGAAAGATCCGATCAAGCCTAAATTATAAAGTAAAGCTAGAAATATTAGTAAAATGACCCCGTAAATTTGAATTTAAGAAAATAAGCAATAAAATAAAAGACTATAAAAATTCTAAATTTTAAGTATATAACTCGTCATTTATCGAAAATGCATAAAATGCATTTCGATAATTAACGAATCGTTAGAGATAAATTATATGTATGCTAAAAATTATAAAATAACCCAAATAATATTTAGGAATATTTAATCGTACTATATATGAATTTACATGTAGGTATAAATACACGTAATTACTTCAAATACGCGAAATGTACTAAAATAATACTAAATACTTAAAGAAAATTCATAATTAATTAAGGAAAAATCAGGAATGATCTAGAATTGGGTTGTGGCAGCTAGGAAAAATAAGAAAAAAAATCGGCCAATTAAATTAAGACAACATAAAAGCCAAAAATTAAGGGATAAGGCAATTATTTTGTCCAAATTAATGTACAATAAATTCCCTAAAGCTCTATAAATAGGGAAAAAAATTTAAAAGCTCATTTGGATAGTTAGAAATCAAAGAAAATTAGGGAGAGGCAAAAATTGAGAGAAAAATTTGGGTTAGAAAAAAAAATAAGAAAAACTGTGCAATTTGGGCTTTTAAAGGGAACCCATACCAGACGAGCAGCTGGGATGCCGTGTAAACCATCCTAAGATAGAAGTTAGCCTTACAACCGCTATCTTAGACCTGATCTATACAAGGCATCAACAACTAACCCGCTTTGAAGTAAACAGTTTGTAATTTTAAATAAATTATTTACTTAAGAAAGTGAGAAAATTTATATATATATATACTATAATTCAGTTATTACATTATTCAAAAATAAAAAAAATTCTAAATTAAACAAAACTTAGACCTTAAGAATATATGTTCGTTCTTCAAATATTTTTCCTCACTCCCTAGGATCCAGCAGTTGCTAGCATTGGAGTAGTTATATGTCGCTTCTTAGTCAGCACTTACACGACGTCTATAGGGATGTGAGCAACTACAGCTCAGTAAGTTAGGATGGAGGACTTAAAACTATACTAGAAACACAACAAGGTTTTCAATCACTTATTAGATGTAATGCATGTGCAAGCAAATGCCATCGTACGATGTTGTCCGGCCCGTCGTGAGATTAGAGAAATTGCACCCGCTTTAATTCAGGTTGAGGAGTTGCTGTTAATGCAACAGCTTACGACTAAACCCAAACTTGTGTAATGGAGACCTTGCTCCTCCCGCGACTACCTTCGAACCACTGTCTTCACTCTCGCCGCGACCTCCTCTCTTGTCACTTAGTTCAACTGAGGATGAAGAAGGGACCATTTTGCGATCCTGCGTTATCTCTTTCGAAGGGGTCAGTATTTAGCCGGAAAGTCCTAAGTTCCTTTAACGGGTTGCCATGCATGTCCAATTATGATTACTGGTCGTATATTTGATTAATTCTAGTTTAGGGTGATCAATCCTTTCATACAAATCATACAATACATGCTAGAGTAATAAACAAAATCATAGCATCACCCATATTCAAGCACATGCACACATTCAACTATCTAACAAGCACAACCAAGTATAATCTTAAGTCTCCAAAATATAGCATCGTATTAATCCCAACTTACCTCAACTTCTCACTCACTCACTCGAGGTCCGACTTGCTCAGGCCATCGCCGATCATCCCTTTAATACAAACGTAGTTTCAGTTTTTCACATAATTATTATAGGTTCATTTTATTCTATAACACTTATTGTTAGGTTTTGTTTAGAGTTTAATATACCTAATTATCTAGGTATTAAGTCTTTTACAATTATTCTAGGTTTGGGGTTAGGTTCAGGTTCGGTTTCCGCATCGATTTCTAAATTAGGTCCTAGTTCGATTTCTAAGTAATGTTTTATATTCCAACCCTAGAAATTCGTTTCAACCCATAATGTGAAATTAATCACATTACTTCCCGATCTCCTAAATACTATCATTACCCCTAGTCAGTATTTATTTTAGCCGGTACACTTAAATCTATATTAGTGTACCGAATTCACTCCCAATGTAAGAAATTTTTATATTTTTCATATAATTACATAAATTCAAGTTTCCTATCAGATTTATTGTACATTTTTATTATTATCAAAATATCAATTTTTATTATAATATTTTCTATTTATTATATTTCCAATAATTACCTATTAT